>MU107148.1:0-64778 GCA_012274485.2 Sinapis alba | reverse complement strand
TATAGAATCAAAGAGAAGAGACCAAAGAGTATGAAGAACCCAACGATGAAGGCTAAGACATAGCATCGACGAGGCAGACCACGATCTCTCTCGCCATCATCTAACAACCCTTCTTCTTCAATCATCGCACACTCTTTCCACTGCTTCTCTCCGCCGTGTCCTTTCCGCTTCGAGCCGTCGTTGACTTTCCGAGACCCGGGTTTTAAGGACCCGGAGAATCGGGTCGAGGAGGATTCTCGTGAGTGGCGACCCATGGAGGATTGAGAATGCGGCGGAGATCCCATCGGACTAAGGACCGGAGTTGAGTGAAACGATGTCGCTGTTTTCTCTCCGTCGTGAGAGTCACGAGACGGTGACTGGACGTAGTACACTGGTCGACGAGGAGATCTGGCTGGTGACGACGCCGCGAGGCTCGTCACCTCGGAGTCGGTTTTGGCGTGCATCTTTGATTTGGAGGATGGAAAAAGCAACAAGCTTCCCTCTGGGAACAGAGGGAGAAGGAAAAAGAGGAAAGGAAAGTGAAGCCTGTTAATGTAACGATGACTCAATGTGTGGATTTTAAGCCTTTGTTTTGTAAATTTTTTCTTCTTTTTGAATATTACATGTTTTGTAATATTACTCAAACGCGTTCGCAATTATACAGTTATTGTGGACTTTATATTACTCCTTCCGTTTCACAAAGAGTGTCACTTTGACACTTTTTCACACATATTAAGAAATTGATTGAAATGTATTTATGTTTTCATTAATGTTAGCTATTTAACCAATATCATTTTAGATAAATAGATTTATTTATAAAATCAATGCATTTTACAATTAATATTGAACTGAAAGTAAGTATAAATTACATTGGAATTATAAAAAGACATTTTTTATATAACAAGAAAAAAATACTAAAATGACACAAACAAACAGAAGGAGTATTAGTCTAAAAAGCTAAAACTAAGTTAGTTAGCAAGAAAAAAATATTTTAATACAAAATCATTTTTCCGAGAGACACTCAATTTCTTTTTGTCTGAAAAATTGTTCTTTTCATTTATTTTATATTTTCCGTTCTATTAAGTTCTCTATTTATTTAATGTGGTCAGCAAAACTGATCAGGGAAAAGATATATGGAACTTTAGTGTAAAAGAAGTTTAAT
This sequence comes from Sinapis alba, assembly GCA_012274485.2. Taxonomy (NCBI): domain Eukaryota; kingdom Viridiplantae; phylum Streptophyta; class Magnoliopsida; order Brassicales; family Brassicaceae; genus Sinapis; species Sinapis alba. The sequence continues at coordinate 63,637 of MU107148.1, read as the reverse complement.
CTACTTTGTTACTAGCTAGTAACAATAATGTTTCTAAAAATTGTTACTAGTTACAATAATTATCGACCATCAAATAACATATTTAGAAAATTCCAATTTAGTAAAACATAAAATATATGGTTAACTTAATGACATAAATCAAATTATATATTTTGTTATTGAAACAGTTGATTAAAATGTCATAAACCGAAAATTCAGTATTGAAACACCGATGCAAGCCAAGTAAAAAATGATCATATCTAACAGCAATTGTGTATTGAAGTAAAATTTAACTAATCTAAACCAACAAAAATCTGCCGACAAAAAAAAAGACCAATTAAAATCTACTAGTTAAATTGGATCATGGCGATTTTGTTTTTTTTTAGAATAGATCAACTATTAACACTAAATTTCTGAGTTTGACATTCCGTCCACTATCCTGGCACTAAAAATATGATGGTTTTAATTATATGATACATGTTGGTTAATACATGTCACTATACTTAAATAATTCGTATAATTAAAAATACATTAAACCATCTAGTGGTCTATGGTCAGTATAGTTAATAATTAAATTTTTAAACTGCTCAAAAAGGACAATTATATATTTTGTTTCGGTGAAACCATTAATAAAAAAATGATATAAGCTGTCGGTCACTGTTGAGATGGCAAATCACAAAGAATATATAAGTAAGATACTGCAAATGGAGTCCGGGTCCGTATATTAAATAACTGGATAGTGTTACCTCATCTGAATGAATGTATAAATTCCAAATTGAGATGGATTATTATCTTGATGGAAGCACTGCAAAGGTAAATGAAACGAATTAATTTCGATTATTTTGGCTCAGTTTCATATATGACTTGCGAGGTTTGTGATGCAAGTAATGGCAACTGTAGATCAAACGAATCACATTGCATATATGACTTAAGAGGTTATAATGCTTGATTAATAATTTAATCATCCCATTTTTGTTGTTCTACCGACAAACAGAAGGTCACTAACTATAGAACTATTTTTTTCCATTTCAAAATGTTACATATTTTAGATTTTTCATATAGTTTAATAAAACATATTAAATTTATATAATTTTGTGATTATTTTTTTACTTAATTTTAAACCACTAAAAATTTAGTAAGTGTAATTTTTTTTTTTGAAATTTGTAATTAATTAATAAAAATTTATTGAAAATATAAAAAATAGATTTTTTAAAATAATTTTTTTTTCTAAAATATACAATTTTGTGAAACGGAAGGAATATTAGTTTGGGAAAGAAAAAAGATACTGAACACCGACAAACAAAACAATAATTTTATATTGTTCTAAGTTTACAAACTGTTCAACGGAGAAAAATAGTTATAGATTAATTATCTATTTGCGTGAATAATGATGTATAGACCTAAAAAGTTGGTTAGTTTCACCATCATCCTATCAAATTATTGTAGAAAACAAGATCAGAAGTTGTAGTTTCACCATCGTCATATCAAACAAAGCATGATCGCATTAAAGTTGGATATAGTTAATATTTGTTCTTAACAAAAAGAAGTGTGTTTATTAAGGGGTGAGTTTCATGGAAGAAGCAAAGGAATAAATAATATAATTATTTTATGACAGTAGAAGGTAGAATACAGACATGCTCCAGTTGGCGGTCCACCCCTTCATTTTGTCTTTTCCCTTTTTCTTTTCTCTTTTTTTTTTCCAATGTATTCAGTATATTATTCACGTTGTCATGTTTCATCATGTATTATGTAAAATTCAATAAATTAATTTAGATAAAGAAATAAATAAGCCATACCATTAACTTACAAAAATATTCAATGGCGGCTTTGAGATATTTAAGATTCGACGAAAAACTTTAAATAGTACTCCTTCCCTCTGTTTCTTAAAAAATGATTCTTATATTTTATACGCATATTAAAAAATAATTAAAATGTATTAATATTTTTAATAGTGATAACTATTCATTTAAAAAAAATATTTATAAAACTAATATATTTTACAATAAATATTAAGCTAAAAACATTAATAAATTATACTAAAAATTAAAAATTAAAAACAACATTCTTTATAAAACAACAATAAAATCTCAAACGACACTCTTTACAAAACATAAAAATTATATAATATATTAATTATTAATAAATAAAAATACTAATTATAAATTTTGTAGTTGAAAATTATTAATAAATAAAATACTATTAACTTTCGCTGTGATACATCTATAAGGAATGAGTGTCGATCAATACACTTATAAGGTGTAGATCGATCCGGTTTTAAACAAGCATTAATGTTCAGATTGATAAGTTGACTAAGTTAATAAACCAGCTCCCTTATATGCCTATAATCGCGCTAGCTTAACGAAATTAAATTTAAGATAATTGATCAACTTTCGCGTGCGCCTAATTATCTATGATCAGGTTCGTAGTTAATTACTCCATAGATAAACAGTAAAAAAAAAATCATGATAAATGATTTAATAAACATTCTAGCAATTTTATAAATCACAAGTTCATCAGTATCCTATAAATTCCTTCAATCTAATTAGACATGATACATGAAGATATAATCAATCATTGAATATAGATCATATAAATCAATAGAAAACCAAAGAAGTTTTAAGAGTACTATGAAAGAGTTCTATCTCATCTCTTTTAACTTAAAATAATGAATAATAAAAAGCGTACAAAGCATAACCATCAACAATGGCTTAAAACGCTATATAAATTAGGTATCAAATTGTGTACGAGTATTCTAGTAATTTATGGTGATTTATGAGCCTTTGTTAGTCATAAAATAGACTCGGCCCATCTTCTGGCATCAGTGTCGTTCGACACCATGATATTAGTGTTGATCGACACTCCTTTTATCTTCGACAACTTCCTCTCATGAATCATACATACCACTCATTAGTAAAATATACATAACTTCTGCTACAAGATGCTGATTGACCTCACACCGGTGGAAATGAAAAACTAACTCAAAGGTCTATCTTGTGTCTAAATATGAGCTCAATCACACCTTGATAAGCTTTTCATGCACAACTAAACTTTTGATGCATCTGTGCAGTTTTGCACCTCAAGTAGTTCCAAAATCACCAAAATATCCAGAATGTACATGCACCTGGATATACTCTAAAACAAAATCCAAGAAAATATAATAGACTAAATAAAATACTTATACCATGGTCTAAAAGAGGTGAAATCCATAATATATCAACTCTCCCAAACTTATTCTTTTGTTTGTCCTCAAGCAAAACATAGAATAATTTTGTGAAAGAGGTTTGAAAACACATGGACTCACACAATTTCTAAAAATATCACCATAATCTCTGCAATGATGTAAGTTATAGTGAATCATTACTGACCTTAGAAGTTTTTCAATGTACTACACACTAGGTTAGCAGCCATACCATACAACACATAACTTCAGTAATAGCTTTTGACATACTCCTCTACTGACCTCGTTTTTGCAAGTAAATGTGTACGTTAGATCTTGGGAGTATCACTCACAGGACACATGGATTCTTACTCAAACAAGTATCTTGACCAACATGCAATCATATCTAATCCTTTTCCTCTATTTCTTCTCACTTCTCTCGGTCAATGTCTCCCTCCTTTGCATGATATCCTTTTATTTTTCTAATTGACTGAGATAATTAGACAGACTTCCATGAATCAAACTCTAATGGTTGTAGCTACCATTTCATACTCACTTCCTTTATGACATTTATCTCTTTCTAGAATTTTATGAATCAAGCTTTAATGGTTGTAGCCACCAAATCATGCTCAAATTCTTTTAAAATCAAAGGGGGGGGGAGAGAGGGGAACTAGCAATCCACAAACTTTTATTTTTTAGACTTGTAGAAGGAATCTGATCTGGTGTATACCATATCCCAAAACAAAATGTTATAGTTGATTAAGGTTAGAAGTCAACTTTGGTTTCTTCAGGCATTCTTAGCAGGTGTGAGTATTAGTGGTAGGTGATCCACTGCGATATTTCCATCTGGTACACTTTACAATCAGTAAATCTAATATAGTTCTAGAGATAATTAGATACAAATAAAAATTGAAAAACGTTTATCATCCCATTATTGACTCTATAAAACAATTTGAAAAACATCATAACAAAAATTCAAAATAAAACCCAATATCAGTAATACCTCCCCCATAATTAAAGAATAATGTCCCCAATGTTATACAGTCCGAGATTGGTGAAGAAATAAACCATAAGTAGAAATTTAACAAAGATAGTCGAGTTATACATGCCGTCTGCGATGAGCGGCGATCAATTGATCAGGTGTCTCGCAATGCTTGTGTGAAGGGGTGTCGACCGATACTAATCAAATGTTGCTTGATGCTGGTATATCAACTCTTTTTCCTCGGATCTTTTATTTGCCTGATGAATAGTGTTTTTGCTACAGTATCGGTTGCTACAATAACACATGTTACAGTGTCGTTCGACACTGTTCATTATTTTTTTCTGAAATACATAATATGAAAATTAGTATAAAATGTAAATAAAACCAAAATTAAACTTATCATAGTGGGTTACCTCCCATTCAACGCTTATTTTTCAGTCATTAGTTTGGCTTTTGGAGATCTCTGATTTAGTCCAGATGAGAATGTGAACTTGCTCCAAAACATGTCTTAATGTTTTCTTTCGTTAGCTTCATCACACTTTTTGTGAAAGTCTCCATAAACTCTTCTCCTTTGTCTATAATCTCAGCATTGAAGAGTGCTTAAACCTTTTCAAAAGGCTGTGAGAAGCATCTGCTGTGCACTCTGTATTTTCTGACACTATCTAAGAAGTGAGGAATCAATGATACTGAGGATCACACTTGATCCTTTTTCTCTTCTTGCAATTTTCCTCCTCTTCCCCAGACTTGTCTAATCTCGTGCCTCCATCAAAAAGTTTTTGACACTCTTCAAACTCTTTCCCTAAACTCTAAACCCTAAACCCTAAACCTGCTCAGATATGTGACGGGTGTTGATCGACAATGAGGTGGTATCGTCGATCGATACTTGTACCGAAAAGACCTTTTGAAATCATCTTCAAGACCTGATTTTTTTTTAGAAACAGTTGTACGCATAGAATCATTTACTATTCCAATGCAATATCCTAGATGCTCACTTATGTCAGGTGGAATAGGCGATTCAACTTCAAAAATATCGCATGGAACCACAATCTTCACATGGTCATGTATCCTCTTCACTCTTTTGTGAAACCCATTAGTTTCTTCTGTGCATATAGGTGGTCTCAGATGTTTGTGGACAACAAGGTGTGAGGCCCCAGACTTGTACACTATCTTCTCAACTTGTTCGAGCTCAACTGTGTATCATCTCGTCAAACAATGAGTGGCGATCGATTCTATCGGTGGGTGTCGATCGATGCTATCTTTTGGTGAAGTCTCCAGATCTCTTCTCGAAGTTTGGTGATTGTTATCAAGCTTCTGCTCCAAGTTAAGCCATTCTTTCAACTCCAGAAAGTCTTCCATAGTGATTTCTTTGTCAGAATCCAAATATTCTAGTTGTTCTCCAGCTTCTAGCTTCAAGAAATTTTCCATGGTGATTTATCTGTTTACATCTAGGACAAGATAACAACTCAATCTTTCATGAATTTCAAGAGTGGTTGATCGATAACATGAGTCCGTGTCGATCGATGCTGTGATCGGGTCATCAATATCGGCTTCTTCAACTTCATTCAATTCTCCAAATTCATGTTGTTCATCACCCTCTGCCATATTGTGGTTGACCAGCTGTGATGTGTTCAGCTCATCCCTCTTCTTCTGCCAATCTTCAACGAGCATGTCCCACTTATCATTAATCTTCCTTTCTCTAGCTGCTTCAATATCATTAAGAAATTCATAGAGGAAGGCTCTATTAATGTCCTCCCAACAGGTCAGGGATCCTAGCTGTAGTTGACTGAACCAGTTAAATGTATCTCCAAAAAGAGTAGGGAAAAATCTTGCAGAAAATATGGTATTGAGATACTTCATGTTGCTCACTCCTTGATACTAGATCCTCAAGTTCTTCGATGTGATTTCTGGGATCTTCATGAGGAAGACCTTAAAGGGGATCCTGACCTACCCTATCATACCATTCACGTCTCAGCTCAATGTCATTTATTTCAGCAACATCGATCACACCAGGGATATCAACACCTTGTACATTAATCAAATCTCCTACATTATTGCGAGTAAGATCTTCTTTGTCTCGTAAAATTCCATTTTCATCAACCTCAAGTATGAGCACTTCGAATTTTGCGATTTTTCCATGAGCGGTGTAGATCGATACTGGATAAGTGTCGCTCGATACTTGGTTTTCCATTCTGTCGATTACTGCTTCGAGGGTGTCGATCGATACTACTTTCTTAGATTTATGGATCACGCGTGAATCAGCATGCTCCATTTTTGAAAGACCCAAAAATCATCTTCTCATTTTATCTAGTACTGCGATCAATGTACCTAAAACACAAGAAAAGAAAAGAAAAACAGTAAAAAAAAAAAAAAAAACCTAGAGTAAACCTATCAATCAAGTGTAATGGTGAATCCAATGCTCCCGACAATGGCGCCAAATTTGATAAGTTCAAATTAACCTTCAAGCTACTCTCTCAAATAAGATGTTCATTGTAGTGCTTGAGAATCAAATTCATAGGGAGCGTGAACACACAATAGACTAGAGATATTAAGATTAAACTAGACATTAAATGATATAAAGCCATAAATAACAAAATAGTAAATACAATATATGATAGTTTGTAAACAGATGGGATAAAGGTTGCTAAACGGTTTTCATTCAGGTTATCAAAACTATAAACAATAGATGCTAAGGGTATGATCATATAACTCGACTGCAATAGTAAGATATCCAGCTTTTGCTGTGAGTCTACATGTTTGAATCTATATCCATACTCTTGTATGCGATATGGAACGAGTATCAATCAAAGACACGTATAGGGTGTCAATCGATACAATTCCAAACAGGTGTTAATGTTCATATCCATAAGTTCACTAAGTTAATAAACCAGCTCTCGCATGCGCGTCTAACCTAGCTCAACATGATTCATTTCAGGTAATTGACCAGCTTTCGTGTGCGCCTAACTATCTATGATCAGGTTTCTAGTTAATTACTCCAAAAATAAGCAGCAAGAACAATCATGATAAAGGATTCAATAAACACCCTAGAAATTCTATAATCACAAGTTCATCAATACCCTAGAAATTCCTTAAACCTAACAGGTGATCTACTCAGATATGATAGATGAAGACATAATCAATAACTGAACAGAAATCATATAAATCAATAGAAAATCAAAGAAGTTCAAATAAGACTCTAAAGGAGTTCCTCTCTTCTCTCCTAACCTAAGACAATGAATAACAAAAAGCGTACAAAACATATCCGTCAACAATGGCTTAGAAAATTATGTAAATTAGGTATCAAATCGTACATGGGTATTCTGGTAATTTATGGTGACCTTTAGGTTTTTGTCACCCATAAAATAGAATCGTCCCCTCTTCTGGCATCAGTGTCGTTCAACACCAAGGTATTAGTGTCGATCGACACTCATTCATATCTTCGACAGTTTCCTCTCGCGAGTTAGATGTACCACTCTTCAATAAAACATGCATAACTTCTACTACATGATGTTGATTGACCTCAAACAGGTTGCAGTGAAAATATAACTCAAAGTTATATCTTGTGTCCACCTATGATATCAATCACACCGTGGAAAGATCTTCATACATATCTAAAATTATGACGCATATGTGTAGTTTTGCACCTCAAATAGCTCTAAAATCACCAAAGTATCCAGAACGTACCTGAATCTGAAAATACTCTAAAATAAACTTCAAGCACATAGTAGACTAAATAAATGACTAATACCATGGTCTAAAAGAGATAAAATCCACGGTATATCAAAGTCCAAACACCATCCCAACTAAGACAAATCCTTACCAAATGGACCCTTCAGATACACTGCCTAAGAACCAAATCAATAAGCAATCACTGCACCCACCACCCTGCGAAAACACTCTGCTAAACCAACTCTCGTCACACTTTAACATTAACATCACACGTGGGATTAAGAAACCCACTAAGCTCTCTTGATAACAACTGAGTGGAAACGGTCCACTCAATACTGAAAATGACCACTGCTTTAAGAACATCATCGAGCACTACTATCATCAACTCTGCAGTACCAACATAAAACCATAATGAACGCTCCAACGCAACCAAGTCCGAGCATCAAGAACATCACAAAGAAGAAGAAGTTTAACTGGTTTTAATTTTACCACCAACTATTAGTCTCCTAATGGTATTACCTTCAGTTCATGAACTAACAGGATCGTCACCAGTGGTGCTAATCGACCGAACTCCAACCCTCAGTTCATCACCCTTCTGTCCCATAACCTTAAAATACTTATAGACTAAACTAAAATATAGACGTTAACACCACTAATAGAGCAGGAACCACCAGATTGCAACTACAAGAAGTGTAGAGCCCATACCATCAAAATAACCACATGGCTACCACCGGTTAATAGTATGAATCTGCCGCGCATCCAAGGCTTTGAACTCTTTGCCAGAAGACTCATCTGGCTTCAAAAATCAAAGCAGTGTTGTCTCCTCAAAAATCAGAGCAACATAGCCTCCGAGAAATGAAGACACAACCTTCTTTACACTACAAAAGTTTGTTCTTAGCATAAGGAAATAACTATTATATGATTTTGTTAGAGTTATTAAAACCGCTATGTCTACCCGAGGTATAATAGGCCGCCCCTATATTATAGCATTTCTTACATGCTATGGTAATTTACAATATGATAGTTGTTTTTGTAGTTTACTATTAATGCGTGAAATTTATAATAAAATGTATTTATGAAGCTATATATTGTATTTGATAGCATGTTTTATATGTTGTTACATTTGTTGTTATCGCAAAATTCATGTATTGTGGTTTATAATATGATAATTATTTTCATGTTATTTATTCACAGTTTGGTAGCTGTGTTTTTGTGTCATAAACTATGTTTTTATGATAGATGTTATATGTTATGCATTAGCTGGATGCTATTGGATTTTAAATCCCATAACTTGCCACCTTCATTGATAGTAAAAACTAGTACCACACTACAAAGACTAAATCTAAAGAACAAGTCAACTACAACATAACTCAAACAATAAGTCTCAATCCAAACTAGAACACAACAATATCTAAATAGTATGAGTAGAACATTGGACCTGATAGTAGTCTTAACACAAGATCACTTTGTTCTTTGGCCATGCAATGCATGTGCCAATTACATCTCCCAAACACTCGATCTCATAAGATAAACGCCAAATGTCTGCCAAAGTCACATTCACAACATCAATCCAAACTTTAATTGCAATAGGTCCCAAGCGCACAAAATGAAATTTATGTTATGGGTTGTCTGAAGCTCAACATCCTTTTGTAACCACCTGCTTCTTCCCGCCAATGGACATCAACTTTCACTTTTGATTCTCTTTGGCAGCAACATCATTTTGAAAATGACGCTACAATGTTTGCAAGACAAACCAATTTATGTCAATGAAATATATAACAACAAACAAACATACATTTAGACCATGTACTACAAACTTTACATGAGATCTTTGAATAGGAGAGGCGGTTTGAGTTTTATTCGGAGTAGCTTTTGGAGAAGGTGGTGCATTGGAGATTTATAATCTGGTGCCGATGCATAACATATAGCTGGTGCTGGAGATGTCTTTGTAGCAGTCGATGCTGTAGGAGATGTAAGGCATGGTGAATCTATAGTGTTTTAAAACACACACTTACTTGCAGGCCATGCTACAAAATGCTTCACAGAGTCCCAAAGGTATGCCATTTCTGGTCCTGACCTCCACAGAAACGTGTCAGGTTCATGTACCACATCCACAAATACTTTGAATGCATTTGTTCTAAGAGGGAAATGATTAACCAACGCTTTTGGTTCTTGACACTGCCAACGACCTTCAGCAACAACTTTGTCAAATATTTGGCCAAGGTGATTTGTTCAAAGAATATCCCCTTAGACTCTACCATACACATGCAAAAGATAATAAAAATATGTTAATGATCACAACAACTCAAACAAACAACAACAAATTAAACTGCAAAAATTTGTTTGATTACACATCTTACTCAAAAAGGAATGTGTTCAGAATACATTCCTTTGTCTGAAATAACGCATTTATTTGTATGCCATGCAATCATCTTGCCAACCGCTTGCTCAACAATACACATACAGGTTGCAGGCCTCCAAAGAAATGCATTGGATTTGATTGTTGTTTCGACCGATATTTTAACAGCAAGAGGGCCTAAAGAAATGTCATTCACAAAGTCTTATGGTTTTGATGAAATAAGACAGCCCTCAACGACGTTTTCATCGTAACCACACCAATTAACCAACATACACTTAGGGTGTGGTCTTTTATTAACACTCTACATAAATTTACTTTTAAAAAAGTCAGTAGTTACTAACCAAATAATCAACATTCAGGATATCTGTAAATTAATTATTCTTGCTTTTACAGTATCTGAGTTTTCACCTATTTTAGGTTCTTGATGTACCATTAATGCATGTAAGTAATCAACTAATAACTAACATTTAAGATATAAACATGTATAGTATAACTAACGTGTATCCTCATTCTAACAATTTCAGATTCCAACTCATTAACCTTGTGAATTAAATGACATTGCTTCTCCTCCTTTTCAGACATAAACTGTTTTTTCACTTGAAAACAAGCTAACTTCGTCTTCCCAATGTTTCTTTCCATTGCCCTCAAATGACCAGGATTGTCAGATCCTAAAAGTATTGACAGTGGATCAACACTTGAATTTGTTGAATTATAATTAGCATCACTACCAACGAGCTCAGCTGCCTTTTTCTGTAAACATAAAAACATGTTAAGAGGCATATACTAATATCTTTGAAGCGCCAAAAAAATGAACTACTTACAAACTTCTCAGCAGCTATCATATTGACTGGTGCACCATCTTTTTTTTTGTAAGTGACTTGACCCATTACTTTAGGCCTACTCACTTTTGATCCTCCAGCACTCTCTTGTTTCTGATGAAAACAACATATCAGATGTGAAAAAGGTGGTTAATGAAGATAACATTAAGAGATGTAGTGCATAAATGGTACCAGATCTTCCGCTAGCCTAACCATTCCTTTACGACTATATTTGTGAGGTGTTTGTTTTCCCCTCCTCTCCTTGTATTTATCACTCACAACCGAGCATACAAAGAGTGAAGATTACAATATTGAACCTTAAAAACAAGCTAACTTTGTAGACAGTACCTTAAAGGCTGGGCTGGTTTTGTACTTGACAAATTTACACCATTCAACTGGTGTAACATTCTTTTGTCTCAGAGTCATCCTCTATTGGTTAGTAACTTTACTCCTTAACTCTATGACAAGTCTTGATTTTGAGGTCTTTTATAAACATCCCATCCGCCTCAACACATCATTCTTTTGGTACTCTTCATCAAACCCAAACCTTGCCTAGAAACACATACCAAATGAATCATATATATATACATAGCCATTAAAACTAAAAATGTAATGTAGAAAGTCACATGCACAGAGTTTCATATATTTGTTTTAGCGTCCTCACTGATTTTTCTCCAATCATCAAATGTGACATGTACATGCTCCCATACTAATGGACCTAGGTATGAAGACAACTTCACCAACGAGATTTCCCATATCATTTAAGTCCACTCTTTCTCTAGCATTTGGATCTTTGGCGATGTGCTTCATCTTCTTTGGTCCTCGATGTTTCTTCTCCTTAGGTTGAACTTGATTCGTTTCCAACTCTCCTTCAGGCTCTTCATGCTCATCATCCCTTGTAGCCTCATTATCTTCCTCAGGCTCTTCCTGCTCGTTATCCTCTTCAGATTCTTTATTTTCATTAACCTCTTCCTGCTCATTGGCATATTCAGATTCTTTATTTTCATTAACATCTTCCTGCTCGTTAGCCTCTTCAAAATCATTATTCTTTTCAGACTCTTCATGCTCTTCATCCTCGGCAATCTCTTTAACCATTTCAGGGTCCTCATGCTGCGGTTGGCTTTCCACAGTACAAATAAATTCGACTTTCTCTTCATACTTCTTCTTCATGTCTTTCTTTGTGACATTCATGAACTTCTTGGTGAACTTACTTGTCGTCACCTTGTTTTTCAAGTCTTTAGTCTTTGGACGACCCATTTAAATTACCTGGAAAAATTACACATTAGTTATTACAAGATACAATAATAACTATGAAACTACATTAAACATCACAAAATGCAAACCAACAACACACAAAAGAGTCAAGCAGACATCACAAAAGATAGACTTCAAACAAGACATACATCACAAAAGACATGCATCACACATATATGCCTTCATAATCAACTCGGGCGTTATGAGCTTCATCTATTTCAACATCCATGTCAATGGTTGATGGAAATGGTCCAATATATGCGCTGACATATTCTTCTTCTGCGTCATTGTATCTTCTTGATGGACCTCTTAGGACAACATACCAGCTATATGTATCATCCTTCCTTGAGTAAAACACTTGTTTTGCCTGAGAAACTAATATGTATGGATCTCTATTAGAGAATATTTGACACTGATTCAAGTTCACAAGTGTGTACCCATCTTCCACCTTAACTCTGTTTCCTCTTACTACCCATTGACACCAGAATAGAAGGACATAAAACACATTATAGTCCACCAAGATAATCTCTGTAACTCTCGCATAGTATGATACCAAATCAACAACTTGTGAAGTGTCTTTCGCACTCGCTCTACACATTGCAGTAGCATCATAAAATACTCCATTGTTTTGGCTCTGCCTATGAGTGTGGGTGAAACCGTTTTCCATTAACTATATAGCATGTATATGGCATTACACTACTGCAAGGTCCATATACCAACCATTTTAGAGTTTTTTCATGTGTTTCAGAATCAATAGGTATCTAGCATAAGGTATAAACAATTGTCATAATATAAACATTTAATTATAAGTTAAACATAACAACTGTGGGATACTTGTCTGCTCTTTAAACCAAGAAGCAAAATTCAGAGTATGTGTAGTCCACAAATAGGTTGCATCACGTCTACATCTTGCATTTGTGTCTTATAGATATTGTAGATGCATGCTTGTTAAACAAACAAAACATATCAGTCTTTTACTTATCTTATAGATTACAAGTTTAAAAAATTCCATTTACTTACTCAACATAAGGGTCAACATCAAATGTGTTCTAAATAACAACAAGGTGAACCTTTTTCTTCTCCATTTCAGACAGATTACTTGATCTTGATGCCGATATTGGATGTCTCTCTAGGATTGACTGGCTCTCATAGTTAGTATTCTTATATAGTTTATCCTCCACACTTGTTGTCTTTTTAGAGAACTCACTACTGAACCGCATGCACTCTTCTGCTAGGTAGTATTCAGTAATACAACCCTCTGGCCTCATAGAATTTCTAACATAGTCTTTCAAGATTTTCATGTTTCTACATAGAATAAATACAATTTTGAGTCAAAGACTATAGCTTTTAAAAGTAAAATATAGTTAAAGTTACCTCTCAAAGGAATACATCCAACGAAAGTGGACTCGACTGCAGAGCCTAGCTTTCCTTCCTAGATGAACTGTCAAATGAACCATTATTTCAAAGAAATTTGAAGGAAAAAATCTCTCATTTTTGAACATTCAGAAAGTTTCCACAATTCCTGCTTCCATTTTTGAAATCTGCTCTACATTTATTACTAGCTGGCATAGGTGGTTGAAGAATGCACACATGCGTAGTATTGCTAGTAACTGTTGCGTCAGCACATGATAATCATGTGATTTGAGACCTGATACCTTATACTCTTCGACTGAAACTCCCCTTGATATGTTTGAACAATATCCATCATGTCTTTTAAAATCAAAAAGTCTTTTGCATAAGACTTTTTTCTCAGTCTTGGACAAAGACCAAGGTGCTGCTGGCAGGTAAGTCGTTTTCCTTTTGGTCTTGGGGTGCAAATACTTCCTAATACCAAGATGGTCTAGATCTTTATGAGTATTGAGACCATCCTTTTAATTCCTACAATGCAGTAGCGTTGACACAATGTTCTTTGCTATATTTTGCTCTATGTACATTACATCCAAGTTATGCCTCACAGGGAGTTCCTAAATATTACACAAGAAACAAAATCAAATTTATAAGTTATTTCATCGATATTCAATACACAAAGAATGTTATGTGTTCAATATAAGACTTACCTTTCAATAAGGAAGTTGGAAGAACATTGACCTTTTTTCCATTTTGATAACTCCTCCTCATTTTTTTCTTATGCCTCAGATTCATTGGAAACATCCCCCATATCAAAGTCTTCTTCAACACTGACTGTTCTTTTTCTCTTCGTTTCAGATTCTTTAACATACCCTAAATTGCTCACAAAGTTCTTCAGGATGTTAAAAATGTCATGACCAGATAGTATCCTAGACTTGCTCTCATGTTCAACTTGTCCATCAAACCAAGACTTCTTCAACCTATACCTATGCGTTTGAGGAAATCCTTTCTATGTGATTTCTACTGAACTTCAGCCACATACCATCAGTGTGTTTTCCACATACAAGACAACCAATTTTTCCCTTCACTTTGTATCCATCAAGATTTCCATAGGCTGGAAAATCACTAATAGTCCATAGCAGCATTGCCTTCAGTGTAAAAACATATTTACTCAAGACATCATATGTTGACTTTCTTTTGCTTCACAACTGATTGAAATTCTCTATTAATGGCTCTAAGTAGACGTCAATACTGTTACTAGGCTGTTGTGGGACATGAATGAGCAAGGTTAGCATGATATTCTCCTTCTTCGTACATAAATTAGGAGGCAAATTGTAGTTAACTAACAGCACATGCCAACAACTGTACTTGATGTTCTGCATGTTGAAAGGATTAAATCCATCCATGGAGAGTCCCAGCCTTATATTCCTTTCTTCAGCAACAAATGTGGGATATTTGTCATTCATCTGTTTCCATGTCATAGAATCTACGAGGTGTCTGAGTTTTCCATCGCTGCTCTTGTTACTAAAATGCCACCTTAAGGTTTATGACCATTTCTTTATACCTAAGCATTCTCTTCAGCCTTGGGATTATTGAAAAAGTATCTCAATACTTTATGCATGACACTTTTTTGATCTTTCCAGTGCGCAAGTTAATCTTCCACCTTGAAGCCTTGCATTTTTGTCAATTGTGGAGCTTTTTCAACTTCTTTCTGAATAGGCGACAATCATTGACACACACATGAATCTTTTCATAATCCATATCAAAAGATTTCAAGAATTTTTTCACTTTGTACATCGATGTATGAAGCACATTATCCTATGACAATGTCTCAAGTAGATCATTGAAGCCCTTGTCAGACCAACCATTATTAGTCTTCAGTCTAAACAATGATACAATGACAGATAACTTGCTATGGTTTGCACAACCTGGATATAATAGGGTTTCAACATCTGCAATCTTTGTCAAGAACTCATCTTCTTTCATGTTCCCTCTCTCTGCCATCTCACAAAAGTCACATGCAGTAGCTAACTCTTTATTTAAGTTCTCAACAGTTCTGTATAACCCATCAATCTCCTCATTCCACTGCTTTGCTTTCATTTCGTCTTTTGCCACTGAGTTCACTTCCCCATAATGATACCACTCCTTACAGTGCTTGAACACCTCATACATTCCCTTTCTAACATGATGATCAACTATATCACTGGATGAATGCCGGTCTACATTGTGACAGTCTGCGCAGGGGCAAATAATAAACTTAGTATCTCCTTTACCCGCAGACACAACTTGGACAAAATCCCAAGCACATCTCTCATAAGCAGGATCAACTCTGCAGTTATAACAAAACAAAACAAAACAAAACAAATCATTAAGCACTCCAATCCCCAACTAAAACATAATTTATATATGTTAATTTCATACCTCGAAAGATGAACCCACACCTTGTCTTATATTGTTTCACATATCCTTATTTAAACCGTAAGAACAAGAAAAAAATTCACATATAAAACACTTTCCAAATAAAACACAAAATGACAAGCAAAAGTGTCATAGAATAACGATGTTGAGCAGATAACACATAATGACAAAAAAAAATTCACAATTTTTTTAACAAAAATCAGTAATTAAACAACGAGAATCAAACATAAATCAATCAACACCAAAGTCACGTAATAACTAAACCGATGAATATACTACTAAGAAAAAAGAACTATGGAAATAACATGTGGTTTGGTTTGGTTAGAACAAGACTACAAGAGTGAAGCAAGATTGCTGGAAATAATCTATCACCAAACGAAAGATAAATCAGTTTGATTTTAAGACAAAATGCATGTCAAAGTTAAGAACTTTAAACTGAAACAAACGATAAATCAGGGGAAAATTAGACATCGTAGAAAACAAACCCTAAATCTTTATGTTTGGTTCGATTACGAACTTCAATCCTCCTCAAATCGACTTGAGCTGGAGAACATCACCGGTTACATAGCACGAAATCGACCTAGACGGTGTTGACAGAGAGTTCCCTCGGTGGGAGATAAGGTATCGGTGACAGGATCTACTTTTTTATTCTAGTTTTTAAGTTGAGACTAATTTCCCCCCTTTAAGTATACTAAGTGTTACAGTAAAGAGGAAAACAATTTAGTATTTCGTGGTTCTCGAAATTTCACCTAAGTATAGGCAGTACGCGTGCTTTTATTCCCGCTTGCTATATGTTCACGATAGCATTAAGTTACTGCTATGAATATGTACCAAAACCGAAATATTTATCTATCACAGCAGTTTGATAATTGGCGCTATAACAATGTGCTATCAATACCCCCTTTTTGTAATTTTACATCGTCTGTCGAATCACTCCTCCAACAGTCTCACCGCCACATGAGAGGGAAGAACAGGGGTGGGTGAGTTGTATCTCCAAGCCAGTCACCGACGCTGAGAAGCTTTCTCTGGAGATCGCAAAAAGAAAAAACAGATCTGGCTGAAACTTCAACCCTAAAAGCCGACTCTCCCCACTGCCGTCTTGCCTTGACCTCGCCATCTCTCCATAAGGAACCAAAAGTCTCCTCCGTCAATCATGTATGAGACCCGTGAGAGGCCAAAGCGTTACAGAGAGACAAGCATCTCAACACAAGAAGGACGGAGAAGAAGAGAGCAAAGTAAAACGAGAGAACATCGGCGGCCGGAGCTAATCTTTTGATTCCGAATGTGTCTTCACGAAATGTTGCCTACTGTGTATTATCCTTTTAGATAACTGTGGATTGAACTTAATATTCAAATATATTATTTTGCATTTTTTTGCGGAAAACACGGTTTTGCAGATTTTCATGGAAAATTTAATTTGCGATTTTGACGAAAACACACAATTTTTGGTTGTGGCGAAAAAACATATTTATCCAATACTGGCGAGAAAAAGAGTTTTTCAGATTTTTGCGAGAAAACACGTTTTTGGTGAGAAAACACGGTTTTGGTTTTTGGTGGAAAACACACATTTTTGAATTTTGGCAGAAAACACATTTTTGGAGGTTTTGGTTGGAAAACACATTTTGGGTTTTGGTAGGAAAACACATTTTGGGTTTTGGTAGAAAAACACATTTTTTTGTTTTTTGGCAAGAAAATGGATTTTCTCAAGTTTTGGCGGAAAACCGTCTAGATATTTTAGATATTATAGATGTTGCATTGAAATGATGATGCAATAGTTTCCAAACGAACAATATCCAAATACTAGCATCCAGATGCATCGTCTGGATACAAAATAGAACATGGCCTAAGACAATATCAAACATGAATTTAGGTTAGTTAGAGCAACTACCTATGTCAAGATAACATATGTAAGTTACAACTAGTTTAGCAAAAGTCAAAAATAAAAGCCTAACTATCTAGTTACAGTGAGTTTCGGTAGGTAAGTTTTTTCCTCCTTCTTCTCTATCCCAGCCTTTCTTATATACTCATCTAGAGGCAGCCATGTTGCCAATTTCTCGCAGATCCATATTTTCCATTTCCTTCTCTCTTACCTTATTTGTCAGGATTTAAGTTTATTTTTTCTATAATTTTATTATTATTTTGTTTTCTTCCATTATCCTTTCCAAGCAAAGTAAACAGTCATTGAGATTGGACCGCTTCATATTATTCTAAGTTGTAAGTGGGCTATATCGTGTTTTAGATCGATTTTGACCGTTTTATGATTTACATGTTTTACCATTTTTATCGGAAAAATCATTATCTCGCTTGAAGTTGTGATTTTTGGTGCCGCTGGTCTACAAAATGATAAAAATCATTTTGATTTGTCAAAAAAATCATGGGTGATGATGGATGAGGAGAGAGGAGAGAGAGTGGATATGAGGGAGAGCCAAAACGAGATAAGGGCAATGAGGGAGAGCAAAGGTAAGATAAAGGCGATGAGGGAGAGGAGAGAGAAGAGAGAATGGATATGAGGCTATTCTCTCTCCTTGTCTTGTCTCTTTCGTTCTCTGTTGATGGTTTTTATGCTTTTAGAATTGTTTTGCTAACTTTACTAATAATTTCCTGTAGAAACTTTTCAAAGTTAATTTTATGGAAGATTGTTTGGTAAAACTTGGTTTGCTTGTTTTACAAAGTTTTTTTGTATCAACTTTCCAAAGTTTGTTTTATGGAAGACTATTTCATAAAATATATTATTTCTCGTAAAAACCTTCTGAATGAACAGTTTCGGATAATTCTTTTTTGGATGGAAATCTCTTGATTTCTTTTAGGGGAAGAAATATGCATAGTTTGTTCTATGCATTTTTGTCCAAGTAGGCACGACATATGCATAATTTTTATCTCAACATTTCTGGCTCATTCTTGTAAATGATACGATTCTCAGGTGATTTTGACATTTGATTTCAATATGACCGATTTTAACCCGAAAATTATCTAAATTCAAGTGAGTCAAATATAATTTCCTATCAAATTACTCTGGCAGTATTCCATCACTAAGAATACTCAATTCTTACTCCATAGACTTCTCACTAGACTTTTTCAAGTTTGAATTTGTTCATTTGAAATCTGTGTTCCTCACTTAACTTTGTTAATATGCATATGCATTAGAAAATATAATAAATATATTAGTGTAACAAGGATATTATGCAAATAATAGAACATCAAAAGTATACAGATAATTTTTTAACATAAAACAACCATATACAAATCAAGGACTATAAAATGAATCAATGCCAATGTAAACAAAATAATGAAGAAATGAAGAGAAAATATAATACAGTTTAGACATGTGGAAGTGTAAAGTATGAATAGTTGGATAGAGAGTTTGATTTCTTATATAGAGAAATTTCTTTAGGTTAAGCTTCCGTAGAAAATTATTAAATAAAATTGGTTTATAAACAAATATTCTCATTTATAGAATTATTATATCATCAAATCAAATATTTATATTCTTAAATATTTAACATTCCATAAATTGATACAATTTATTTTAAGAGTTATTTCAGATTATAAAAATTATTCAATAATAATATGATATAGTTTAATGTTATGTTGCGAGATATTTGCTGATTAAAAATATATTTCATTATATTACGAAACCTTTTGAAATGGAATATCTTTTATTGAACAATATTGCCTATACTCTAAACTTTATACACTAAATTATAAACCATAAAACCTATGTTGTATGTCTGTATAATAGTATTATATATTGTATACTGTGAACGTATAATCGGATCACAGGATTTTCATGTCATGCTAACTAACTCTTTAAAATATCCACATCTGTAATTTTATATTATGGTGTTCTATTCGGATCATTTAACTCTAAATTCTAAACAATAAAACCTAAACTCTATATAAACCATAAACAGTAAACACTAAACTCTATAAGTTTGAATAATTCATCAAAATTTATAATATGATTCATTAAGAATTAGAATAACTAGATATTTAGAAATGGAAAACTAAATGAAGTAGGTCAAACCGAAATTAGAATTGGATTCATTTAAAGCGGTTTAGATTAGTTAATCTCAAAAATGCTATGTAAGCAAGTCTTTGAGATCAAATCCTAGGTGACAGTGACAGCAGATTTGACTCATCAATACATCTCATCTTAAAAATTTATCTTTTTCGATCAATCAAATTATAATATTTTTACTTAATCGTCTTCTCAATTAATAGTATTGATTACATTTGAGTTTTGCTTCTCTTTACCATGAAAGGAATCCTGCAAAAACTTAAGTCTTTTAGTAAAGTAATTATCCTTTTTCATTATTTGGTTTAGAGTTCAGTCATACCCTACAAATGTTTTATACTAGTACAAAGCAACAAGATACAATGTTTTTTTCTACGCATGCAGTATATAATGTCATTTACATTTATCATAAGTTTGGTTTGAGATGGATGGGATAATTGTTTGTTATATTCTACTTTAGAGTACTTTATGTTATTTGTCTCCCTGAGCAATGTACAAGCACATGCAAAAATTTTTTACACAATTGTGAATCATACATTTGATAAGATGATATGAAATTTTTACCGGCATATCAGAATTAAAAAAATATGTTTCTAACAATTACGCAAAATAAGAACAATATGCCGGAAAAAATTGAAGCCAATAATAAAAGAAGCAGAAAAACATAACATATATAATATTTGGTAAAGAAAACAAAAGTTATTGATATCATAAAGAAGTATAATTGAGTGATTCAACTAAGTCACTAAACTTTGGTAGTTTTTTTTTGACATCAGAAGACTGTTCCATCACTTAAACTAGAGGTGGTCTGAGAATCCAGACCGTAATAGAACAACCAACAAAAAATATATTTCTATGAAAAGCCTGAACGATCTTGGCTAAGGTGTATGATGTCTTGTTCTGGGCCCTTGGTACATGGAAGATCTTGAAGTCTTGAAAGCGTCCTTGACTAGTTGTTATCTTTGCTAACTCCGCAGAGAAACTTGACCATGCCCTTGGATCGTTAATCATCGAGATTATATCTTTGTAGTATGTTTTGAAGTTCTGGCATGATGTATGTTGACTCATATTCTCCATTATCCATACTAAAGTCTCTAGTTCAGAATGTACCAGAGACAATCTTCTCTCTTTATTACTCAATCCTAAGAGTTGTTCCTTTCCAGTTCCATCTAGCCACACCGATCTAAATCCTCTATAATATGAATCCACAGTCCAAGAACCACCAACCAGGCAGATATTTTCCAAGCTAACGACTTTTGTATCCCCAATATGGTGTGGTGGGTCTGTATCAACACTTGCGTTTTGGTTTGCCTCAAACCAAGCATTACATTCACTCTGGGCATATCTAATTATTTCCTCTAGTTCACATGTATTCATCTGAATAACTTGTCATTCCTTGCTTTCCATATGTATCAGATAATCCATGAGTATGGATCTTCTATTTCACTCTACCTTCAAAAGAGATAGTCCAGGTTCGTATAGACGCTTGATCTTGGGAAGGTACCAGGACACGATGGTGTGGAAGCTAATGACCATGCTTGCAAAGCAGGAGGACATTCAAATATAGCATGGTTAACCGATTCATCATCTTCTCCACATCATGGACAATAATTATCACAACGCATATGGCGCCTTGTCAGATTTCTCATTACTGCCAAATAGCCTAAAGCCATTTGCCAAATCAAATGTTTCATTTGAAGTAACATATATTGTTGATTGATAGGTATTGTGGCAACTATTTTTTTCTCTAACTTTATTATAATTCAATTATTCTTTCTACATTGTTATTGAAAATCAATTATACTATATTTTAAATAGATTTAAAGATTTTTTTTTTGAAAAATAATTGAATATTTGATTTTGAAAAATATTTTTTTTTCTATAGCTTAATATTTGTATTTTAAGTTTTTATAAGAAGACTAATACAACAAAATTTAGAGATATAAAGAAAAACTTACAACCTAATAAAAACCTAAAATTAAAACATCAATTGGTAAAAAAATATATCAAAATGAGAGTCAAATAATTATTATAGAAAATTGAGAATAAAATGGACAGAATATGGAAACTGAAGAAAACTACAATTTATACAACCAAGTACAATATAAACATCAAAAATTTTAAAAACAAAGGAATATTAATTAATCATTAAGAAAAAAATATATAACTATTTAATGAATATATGTTTGTTGAAAAACTTAAAATTGTGGAACTAGAATAAAAATTTCTCTGTTATTGAATTGATGTTTTATTTTTTTTTTTAATTTGAAAATATTGCTTTAATTAAAATATTTTTGTTAAAATTGAAATGATAAAAATTATTAAAAAATAACCAAAATAGTTATTATATATATATATATATATATATATATATTTAATATGTATAAAATTAGAATAAATAAGTTTAAATACAAAAAATACTATCTATATGAAATATATTAAAAACTGTTTTGTAAAAATCTTAATACTCTGTTAGCTATATAATTATAGTTATATTATAATTTCTAAGTAGAATCTACGCTAAATTAACAAAATTAAATTATTTGATTAAAAATATAAAACAAAATCCTATTGGGTAGTGCGGATAACACTTGGGGTCTAACTGGTGACCAATGAATGAAAGAGAATAATACATTATTTACTATTTTTAATTTGTTTTACCATTTATAAGGAATAGTTTTTCTTTTCCATTCCTAATCATTCCTTTATTTTAGAGGAATATAGAACAAATTTGTTGTTAGCCAAAACTGATAAGGAATAATTTTTCTCTCCATTTCTATAGTTACATTCCTCTGTGTTTTTTCCTTACTCATTCCTAATGTTTTTATGGTTGTCACGAGTTAGACCTTGGTGTTTGTAATATTGTTTGGATAGTTGGCTAATCATGATTAAGATCTTTGTATATATGAAGAGCAATTTCCCTTCGATTTAAGTACTGTCTTTCAATTAACTTTTAATCTATTGGTATATTTGGTAAATTGATTCTTTTAAGTTTGACTGAAGAATATGATAACTTCTTAAGTACCAATTCAACAACCATTTTAACTCACATCTTCAATAAATTTTGTTGACCAAAATAAACTTCAATATATTTCGTTGACCAAAATAAACTTGAACATAAGAACATATGTTGGATTTACAGCGTACACTTTTTTTTTGGGTAGGAAGAGCTTTTACATGCTCATCTGTTGGTCTTTAAAATCTCTTAGTGTGGTTTATTATTATCATCTTACACTTTTTTCCTTTTGTTTTAGTTTAGTTTTCAGTTACTGTCAAAGAAAAAAAAAACAGAAGAGAATGAGAGGCGTGCCTTCCACGCCTTATTGGTGTTATTTTTTTCTTCTATTTTGATTTTCTGATGAAGATTTTGTCTTCTGTCTCTTTTCATTTTCAGATAATCTAAAGATTAGGGCTTCGTTAATCTCTCTTCAAAAATTAATTCTCGCTTATTACCCAGAAGATTCGTCTCGCACTTTGTTGCATGTTTTATGAAGGTACGTACGACATGTGTTATTTTGATAAACAAATACAATGAACATGATTCATATCATGGTAAATATGAAATCTTGGTAATTAATTTTCAGTTTCGTGAAAATGGTGGATGATGATAAAGTTTTCAATGACTTTTCTTTACTTCCTGATCTCAATGAAGATTCATCAACGCCTTTCAAAAACAGTATCGATTTCGATTCATCCATTCTTGATCTTCTAAACTCGGAAGATGGACGAGAGACACCAAATCTCTTACCAGACAATAATCCATTTATTGAATCTGTTTATGCTCCACCTCAAGAAGATCAACATTTTTCTGCTGAAGCAGAGTCTCCAAAGGTTTACATTGCGCCAAGAGTCATGATAAACCATGAGGACTCGTTTTCTCTAGACTCTCGAATCGACAGAATAGAAGATGCAAGGATTAGTTTTCCGGACTCACCTAGAGGAAGACAAGATGTTGGTCTCTCACGTCTTAGAGTTCCTGTCTCACCAAGAGCGTTTGTGCATCCGAGAACTTCTGGATCCCCACGTTTTGGGTCACCCACGAGTCCTGTTTTGATCGATACCACTGCTCCCTTTGAATCCGTCAAGGATGCAGTTTCCAAGTTTGGTGGGATCACAGATTGGAAAGCACATAAAATTCAGACAATAGAGGTAATAAACTGCTTTTGCTTTCTTTACTTTTTTTGAAATTTTCAAACAGTCTCTTGGTTCATTATATTTGTCTTGGATTCATATGATTATCTCCAGAAACGAAAGACGGTGGATCAGGAGCTTGAGAAGGTACAAGAGGATATGCCTGAGTACAAGAAACAGGCGGTTGTAGCGGAAGAGGCCAAGGAGCAGGTGGTGATGGAGCTTGAGAGGACAAGGAGTATCGTCCAAGAGCTGAAACTGGAGCTAGAAAAGGCTGAGAAAGAGGAGCAACAAGCGAAACAAGACTCTGATCTTGCGAAGCTGCGTGTGGAGGAAATGGAGCAAGGGATAGCTGACGAGTCTAGCGTAGCAGCCAAAGTGCAGATCGAGGTGGCTAAAGAGAGGCATCTCTCAGCGGTTTCTGAGCTAAGAAACTTAAGAGAGGAGATAGAAACGGTCACTTATGAGTATGAATCTCTGTTGAAAGAAAAAGAATTGTCAGAGAAGAAAGCAGAGGACTCTGTTTTGGAAGATAAAGATGTAGAGAAAGAGATGACAGGTTTGAGTATAGAGGTGATTGCCACTAAGCAGTTATTGGAGTCAGCACAAGCGGCTCATCTCGAAGCTGAAGAGAAGAAATTTGATGCAGCCATGGCTCGTGACAACGACCTTTATAACCGCGAAAAAGAACTGAAAATGGTGGAAGAGGAGATCAAGAGGCTTAGACAAGAGATTCATGCGGCAGATGATGTGAAAATCAAACTAGAGACTGCTTCTATACTTCAACAAGACCTGAGGGCCGAGATACCGGCTTACAAAGACTCAAACGATAAGAGAAACAACAGTGACATTCAAGCAGCAGTTGATTCCGCTAGGAAGGAGCTTGAAGAAGTTAAATCCAACATCGAGAAAGCAAATTCTGAGGTGAAAACGTTGAAGATTATTGTTGGATCATTACAGTCTGAGCTTGAAAGAGAGAAGAAAGATCTCTCGGAAACCAAACATAGAGAAGCTCTTTCAGTTCAGAGAAACAGCGAAGAGGCAAGAGAGGAGAGATGCACAGATATAGCCAAGAAGTTGCAAGAAGCTAAAGAGGAAGCAGAGGAGGCAAAGTCACTAGCCTTGGCTGCTCGAGAGGCGCTGAGAAAGGCGAAGGAAGAGTCAGGTGAAGCGAGAACAGGAGTCTCTGCAATAGAAAGTCAGTTATCTGAGGCCAAAAGGGAAATGGAAGCTGCTAAAGCTTCTGAGAAGTTGGCCTTAGCTGCGATAAAAGCATTGCAAGAGACTGAATGTTGTAAGAAAATTGAAGACATTAGTAGCTCACCAAGAAGTATAATAATATCAGTGGAGGAGTATTATGAGCTAAGCAAGAAGGCACATGAGGTAGAGGAAGCAGCAAACAGAAAATTATCAGAGATAGTCGCTCAGATCGAGGCGGCTAAGGAAGAGGAATCAAGAGTCTTGGAAAAGCTAGAGGAAGTGAATAGAGAAACAGCTTTACAAAAAGAAAAGCTAAGAGAAGCAATGGGGAAAGTAGAGAAGGCTAGAGATGGGAAAGTTGGTATGGATCACGAGTTACGAAAATGGAGTTCAGAGAAGAGCCCCATGACTAGTCCAGAGGGTGGGGAAAAGGAGAATCATGACTTAGGCAAGTCGAAATCCGCTTTACATTCAGCAACATCATTTGCATTTGGTGAACAAGGAAACAACAATGTTGATGTAACACCTGAAACAAAGAAGAAAAAGAAGAAGTTTTCTTTACTGCCAAAAGTCTTCATGTTCTTGTCAAGAAAGAAATCAAACAAGTGAACCAGACTCCAGTATTGAATTTTTATTTTCTTTATGATAATCGTTAAAAGAGTGTTGAGAAGGAGCAGTGGAACATTTAAGTTTGTTGGTTAGATTTTGTTGTACTCTTTAAATGAAATAAAGGTAATTGATACACTTCTCCAGCAGTATATGAAATGTAAAACTAAGAAGCAGAGGTGAAGAGGGTTTGAATGATGGTCTTATGCCATGGATTAGAGAGATGCTCGACAAGGTTATCGATAGGACCAGTGTGAGTCACAGAGGCTTGAACGAAGAACCCTAGCATCGCCATCATCGCTAGACGACCTGTTAAAATGTCACACAGTAGTATGAAGCAAACCAAAATGATAAACTCTGTTAGTGAAGAAGTGTATTACCATTCTTGATCTCCTTAAGCTTCCAGTCATGAGCGTTCTTGATATCCTTAGCAAGTCCTAGTGGATTCAAGAGCGGTCCTCCAGGATATCTAAAAGCCAAAATTAACTTAGTTTTTACACAAACATAATAAAGAGTTGAATCATAGAAAAAAACATTACCCGGGCTCGAGCCCTTCGAGTGCTGCTTCAAGTCCAAAGAAAGATCCTTCTGCGGCTTGAGACCCTGGTGAGACGAAGTCCATATACCTTTTGGTCTCAGCAAACCTATGAAACAACATAGGATCATTCTGATCTCTGAGCTTTAAAAAATGGAGATTATATACAGAGAGAGTTTTCTTTTATTACCCCATGAGTAGAAACTGTACAACAATGAGAGTCTTTGTGCTGGCAAAATCAAATTTCGTTGCTCCAGCTTCGTACCAAACCGGTAAGTTGCTAATCCCTGTGGTACGAAGTAGCTATATGTAACCAAAACAGAGCTCTTGGTTAGTCATTTTTTCTTGGTGAGGTTTCAACATTTCATAGCTGAGGAAATGATTGAAGATTACGTCGGTGAAGAGTATTCCGGCAACACCAAGCATGGCGAAACGAGAATGGACAAGCTCTGCTTGAACATACCATTTCAAGCTTTCTGGATCCTCTCCTAACCCCAGCGGGTCAAACCCGTAATCTCCAGCTAACCTTTTTACTCAAAGAAACAAAAGATTTGGTAAAATAGGCTTTTGTCTGTAAAGAAAAGACAGACACAGAACTCACTTTCCGTCGAGGTAAGGAGGAGGTTCGAGACCAGGTAGCCATGTGGCACGTTGTTCAACGGCTGCCGTTGGGTTGACGCTTCGTCCTGTTACGGCTCCAACGGATGAGATTCGTCGTTTTGTGATGACGGCTGAGGAGTCACGACTACGGAGAAGAAATCCTCCGGCGATTCCTCCGCGTATGAAGACAGACATTTTCTCTGTGTGTTTTTTGGGCTACGTTGTTTCGGCTCTGACACTGTTATCTGCAATAGAAGGTGAAGAAGCTAAGTACACTGACCACAGAAAATAATATTAAAAAAAAAAAAAAAAGTTCTGTAGAGAAAATTTTGGAAGACGGTGATACGTTGGATATTATACATTCCGTCTATTTTTGACGGTAAATTACCAAAAATACCAAATCCATAATATCACATGTTGGACCAATTTTTAATTGAAAATGTAAAAGAAATGGGCTTGCAAACCAAAAGACCAAGAGTTGATGTTATTAAGTGACGTTTTATGTCCTACATCGGCAAAAAGGAGAGAGTGAGAGCATTATATATATGCACTCTCATTAAGAGCTATCAAACGGCTTAAAGAATAAGAGAGTCCTTCATGCGCGTGCCGCCGCCACCGCCGCCGCCGTCCATCTGAGCTTGGGAGAATGTGGTCCCAGAGCCACTAAAAGATGTTCTTTTTGGGCCGAATTAAGCTCAACGTTTTGCCATTTCGTTTTGAAAAAACAGCATGACATTCATGTGTAAACGACGAGTAGTTTGTTTAAAAACGACATGAAGTCTATCAGTTCGAAACGGATCAAAGCCGAGTCAACAAAGAGAGATCTTGCGGAGTAATTTTCTCAACGCATTAACTCCCAAGATTTTCGGGATATTTTGGTATCAGTTACGAAAATCAAATCTCATTCCTCTCTTTAAATAACTCGTCTCCTCCTCTTTCATTCCTAACGTTTTTTACACTTCTCTTAACGAAAACCAGCAAAACCCCTTAGCGTAAGTCTATACTCGAGAGTGTTTCGTAGTTATAGTTCGATAGGACGTTCACGAGTGAAGCGTGAATCGTCAACCATGGTTGTATCCTGAGACTCGGTATTCGTACAATTTCGTCTCATTACGAAGCAGATATTTAGAGTTAAGGAAACAGATCATATCTCGCCTCCATCTTTATTCGAATGCGTTTTGTTTATCGGTTTTAATTCGTATTTCGATTCATCTATTTTCTTAACATCGTTTTATTATTATCGTTTATATCAGTTCGGTTTTCCGGCTTCTACATCACATTCATAATATCATTTTTCATGTTTACAATAACTATTTTTACCTTTATTTTTTAAAAGGAAAAAAATGTTTATATAACTCTAAGATTAACTAATCTATATTTAGAGTTTAGAGCTGAGAAGTAAGATAGGGTTTTTAGAATATAGAGTTTAAGGTTCTAATAAATATATAAGTAAATACTTTAAACAAAAAATAAAAAAGTAAAAAAAAATAGTTTCAAAAAAATGTCGAATTTCAAAATGAAAATTTGAAAAAAAATCAAATATAATTAAGTTTCAAATTTGAAAAAATATAATTCATTTTTTTAATTTAAATAATTATTGATTATATATATAGAGTAATGGTATAAAAGTTTTTTTTGTCTCTTATGAAGAATGTATTTTTGAAAATATCTCTTTAGTGATGATAAACATGAATAATAGTACTAACAAAGTGGTAAACATGAAAGTTTCCCATTTTGTACAAAAAACATTTAAAGAGTAACAGTTTAGAAGTTTTATCACTAAAGATTTGTAAAATAATTTAGGAAAAATTGTATAAAAAACCTTCAAAGTGGCATTCACTAGCACTTTGAATTTTGAATTTATTTAACTAGTATATTAAACCATCAAATTGACCTTTGTATCATAAAAAAACTTTCAACTTGGCTTACTCATCAAGTCAGAAAATATGACTTGTTGACTTGTAAAAAGAGTGACATGTCAGTTTTTTCCCAAAAATATTTTGTATTTAGTTAATAAAAGCAGTTAGTCGGAAATAAAATAAGATTTTACCAATAAAACTTAGAAAAACTGCAGAAAATATAAAAATTGATTTAAAAAATCTTAAAATTAAAAAGTTTTTCAACTACTTAAAATGCGATTTTGCCAAAAAAGAGATTTTTTATTTTTTTTCAAAATATATTTAAAATCTGTAAAAGAATTTCAGTAAACAAATAGTTTTGAACATATTACTATTACCTATAACACTTTTCGTCAAAGCGCAATTTCTGACATATAGATAATAATAGTTCTGATGCCATTATCATTGGTGATATAATAAAAATGTTAATCTTAATCGTGATATAACGAAAATTGTTATTTTTAATGGTAATATGTCTAAGATTACTTATTTATTGAAATTATATATATATATATATATATACACACATTTTTTAAGTTAAAAACTCATTTTTTGCGAAAATGATTTTTAAATTTTTTTAAGACATTGTCTTTAAAAAGTCAATTTTTTCTAGTTTTTGAAGTTATATTGGGATAATCCTATTTTATTTCCTATTAATTGCTTTTATTAACTAAATAAATAAATATTTTTTGGGAAAAAACTGACATATCATTCTGTTTACATGTCAGCAAGTCACATTTTCGAGTTGATGAACAAGTAAACCAAGTTGAAGGTTTTGACGATACAAAAGCTAATTTGAAGGTTTAATATGTTAGTTAAATAAGTTCATGGTTTAAAATGATAGTGGATGCATTTTTGGAGGTTTTAATGAGATTTTCCCAAATAATTTATTAAAGCTTATAAAATTAGATAATTTATTTTTTTATAAAATCACTAAAATGGATAAGACTTTGTAAATCATTTATAATTACTTATACATTTTTAAAATCTTATCAAAATTTTATAAACCTTTTTAATTAATTTTTAAATCCTTATACATTATTATTATTATTATTATATATTGTCAAATTTATAAGGTTTTACATATATTTTAATAAGAGTTTACAAATGATTAATAAATCTTTATCATTGATTTCATATGCCTTCACAATTTCCACTACATTGCTTAGCAACTTTTATACATGAGTTATAAGCCTTTATAAATTATTTTATAAATTTTTATTAATCTGGAGATATTTTGGACTTATAGAATAATCCAGAATAATCTTTAAGGGGGAGGTGAAGTCCACAATAGACATCTCTGCGGGTATGCAAATGAGCTTGAAAACATGGACTCATAACCGTGTAGGTGTGAAGAAGCGATATGTCTTAGTTTCGCGCATCATGTCGATCGAATCTGAAACGTGTTAGCGTCCCAACTCCGTTTTCTCACCACCTGACAACTATCTCGAACAATTCATAAAAGCATACATTGTCTTATATTTCTTGTAAATAGTTTATAAATGAGGATTAAAAATAATTTTATGGACCTTTATAGTCTATTATATATTATTTTATGAAATTTTATAACCAATTTTAGAAGATTTTCTAAATAATTTTATGATTTTTTTTTATGTTCCAGTGATGTTAATTTTTTTAATCTAATTTTACAAGTTTTAAATTATTTTATAAAGTTTTTAATAATAAAAATCCTCAACTATAACCTCTTTCCATCCAAAATAGACGAAATTATAGGCTGAGGGTGACATAAACGGTTTGTAACCTGATGATTTTAAATGGGGTTTTTAGTGATTTAAACCTCCAACTATTTTTAAATTTGATAAAAAACTCTAACTAATTTTTTTTTGTTTTTAAACCTCCAACTATTAAACCGTTAATGTCGTTAACCTTTCGTTAACAAAAATATTTTTTCTTAACGAAGACCCGTTAAATCAAAACGCACTGTTTCATATAATTATAAAACAACACGAAATTCTTATAATCAATAAATATTTTAGTGATTTAAACCCCAACTATTTTTAAATCGGATGAAAAACCTCCAACTAAAACTTTACGTTTTTAAACCCTCAACTATTAAACCTTTAATGCCTTTAACCCTCAGTAAACAAAGTCATTTTTTCTGAACGGAGAACTATTAAATTGAAACACAGAGTTTCATTTAATCACATAAACGATACAAAATGCCTAAAACCCCTTATAACAATGACAATGACAATGACAATTCATCCTCAAATATAAAAAACTAGAGAGTTCTTTTTCTTTTTCAAAAACCATCAGAGGGTAATATAAGTCAAAAAGTTGTGTTGTTACTAATTCTAAGTTAAGTAAATGAATATGAGAGAAAGAATTAGAATTAGAAACAACATAATTTTTTGACTTATATTACCCTTCGATGGTTCTTGAAAAAGAAAAAGAACTCTCCAGTTTTTTATTTTTGAGGATGAATTGTCATTGTCATTGCTATTGATATAAGGGGGTTTTAAACATTTCGTGTCGTTTATGTGATTACATGAAACTCTGTGTTTCAATTTAATAGTTCTTCTTTCAGAAAAAATGACTTTGTTTACTGAGGGTTAAAGGCATTAAAGGTTTAATAGTTGAGGGTTTAAAGACGTAAAATTTTAGTTAGAGGTTTTCCATCAGATTTATAAATAGTTGGGAATTTAAATCACTAAAATGTTTATTGATTATAAGAATTTTGAATCGTTTTGTGATTATATGAAACACTGTGTTTTGATTTAACGGGTCTCCGTTAAAAAAATGATTTTGTTAGCGGAAGGTTAACGACATTAACGGTTTAATAGTTGGAGGTTTAAAAACATAAAATTTTAGTTGGAGGTTTTTTATCCGATTTAAAAATAGTTGGAGGTTTAAATCACTAAAAACCCTTTAAAATGTTAAAATATTTGTTGAAGTTTTTTTTCTATTTAAAAATAGTTAATGAATTTATAACTAAAAACCTTTAACTATTTATCAATTAAGTAAAAACAAGCAAACACATTTGTACTAATATACTACAAGTAATAGTAGCAAATAAACTTATGATTTTATGAGATTATACACATATATATAACACTTTTTATTTATGTAAAAATATTTCTTGCTACTTGATATGTTTTTGGTGAGTCGATTCTGTCACATGTCCCATTGGTGCTATCACTTTAACTTTTTATCCAAATTAGTTATTTGGGTGCACAGGTTGAACTACCGACCATGGTCCACAAACGTAAACAACTTCTAACTGCATATTTTCCAAGTAACATTAGAATTTGGGGTGAACCAACAAAATCTAAAGAGTAAATCGTAAATAGAATCAATACCTTAACAGATCCACAAGCAAAAAGACTAGAGGCTATAGCAACACCTCCTGGAACACCAGAAAGGCAGACATGGAGTATTCCAATAACATTAGGTCCATTTTGGTTCGTTGTTGGTTGGAACGAACCATTCAAATAAAGTATTTTCCCACGACCCTGTTTACAGTCATTCGAATTAAAGACCTTTAAAATTAAAAATGATTTAACTGCATCATAAAGATTAAGCATTTACAAAGCATATTCGTTGCTCATTGGAAGGTAACAACGATAAAGTTGCTTCTGAGACATAGCCCGTCCCTGACAAGATGTAGATTGCTTGGCGACATCTCCAAGAAAATGATGTTAGTTCCCTAACAATGTCCTTTTGGTGAAGGTACAAATTAAAAATTTAAAAGTTAAATTCGAAAGATCGAAAAGTTGTTGTATGGAAATGATGATGGTTAAAATGAAAACTACTTACAGCATTATTCAAGAAAGTTATAATTCTGCGTGATGTGGATGGTAAAACTATACATTATCAAAAACGTAAATATTAAGAAATTATAATAGTTTATGATGGAGAAAACAGTCATTTATTAAAACTTTGAATTTTCAAATTAAAGCCAAAAATTTTTTTAACTCGTGTTTGAGCCAAAAAAATCTTCAATTTTTAAATATTGGTCATTTTAACTCTCATATTTTGTTGACTCGGCCATTTAAGAAACTTGAATAGTCAACTAATAAAACCAATTAAAAAATAAACGTATGTTAACTCTCTAAACGATATTATTTTAAAAATTGATTAAAACATTGATCTTCTTTTGCGTCTGTAAACACTTAAAACATCTCTTTCGTGAAACCACGGTGAAGAAGATGAAGTTGATTTGGGGTTATGGTTTCACGAAAGAGATGATTTAAGTATTTACAGAAGCAAAAGGACGTCGTTTGATCAATGGTTTAACCAGTTTTTAAAATGATGTCGTTTAAAAAGTTAACAGGCGTTTATTTTTTAATCGGTTTTATTAGTTGACTATTCAGATTTCTTAAATGGTCGAGTCAACAAAATATGAGAGTTAAAATGACCAATATTTAAAAGTTGGAGATTTTTTTTGGCTCAAACACAAGTTGAAGGTTTAATTTGAAAGTTCAAGGTTTTAATGGCTGTTTTCTCGTTTATGATGTGAAAAAATAAAATAATATGCTTACAAAAACGCAAATCAGCCAATGGAATCATATGTCTTCCTTGATCAACACCATTTTCTCGTTGGTGATTATCATTTCTGAGGATTAAAAAGGAAAAGTATATCACTTAAATTAGAAAATCTAAGATTATTGATTTTTCCAATAAAATATAAACTGAACAAGGAAAAGAAGAGGAATAAACAAACCTCAGAGGTGGCTGATCCACTGTTTCTGAAGGGGTGTCACCCATATTTCTCCAACAGTTAAAATTTTGGCTAAGAGAGAAAAAGAAGAAACTTAAAAATAACTTAGATTTTCAACAAATGAACTTACTTATATTAGTGAAAACATAAATTTTCTTATATTAAAAGAACATATTTGGATAAATTTTAAAAGTGTTTATTAAGGTAAATAGGTTAAATAAATATAGTGTATCTTTGTATAATAAATATTTATTGCGATACAACAAATTTGACTCTATTGTTTTGACTGATTTTATCTATCAGATAACAGTGGTGCATAAAAAAATCTATCAAACTAGTCAACTTTCTAATATCATAAAACTCATTAAATAGTTATTTAATTGTCAGTCGGTTGGATTCTATGTGGGCTAGCCTAATCCAAACCCTTGCAGATGGATTGTGATCAAGCCCAAACAAAAAAACAGTTCAGTTAGAGTAAAGACCATCTTTTTATGTAGTCAAAATAGTCTTACATAAATGGAAAGTGAGCAAACTAAAATTCATGAAAATTTAATATTTTGTTAATTGAAAAAGAATTAGATCCTTCCTCGTTATTTCTTTCAATACCTCACTTACATAATTTCTCTCATATTTGATGATTTCTCTTCTTCGATTTCAACTCATTCGCTAAACACAAAGTTTATAGGATTTGACCTTTTTTATTTCTTATTGTAAAGTTCTCTTCAGTTCATTCACAGATTTATATCTATCTATGGACTCATGGAGAATTATCAGAACATAATTTTCAAGTTCATTGGTTACTTTTAATTTCAGTTACTCATTGTCTATTTGTGGAAGTTTCATAACATAAATTTTAATTCTTTTAGTCTCTGCTTATGCCATAGAAAGCTCGAGTCCATATTCGTCTTTCTGAACAGAAATTACTAGAGTATCAAAACACAAATGACTGTAAGTATCGTATCCTACTTTTGAATCTTAGAAATCTTTTTAGAATTGTAAATTTCACTGAATTCAATTATTATTCAATTATATATAGTGTGGATAATTCAACTCATTTTTCAAATCTAAGTACCTTATAAACCAAGAGTCAAATGATGTAACATAAAAATCTTTGTGTACATAAAAATATCTAGAGAAATAAATATGAATTCTTCAAAAATAAAAAGATTTCACTGAATTTAATTATTATTCAATTATATATAGTGTGGATAATTCAACTCATTTTTCGAAATCTAAGTAACTTATAAACCAAGAGTCAAATGATGTAACATAAAAATCTTTGTGTACATAAAAATATCTAGAGAAATAAATATGAATTCTTCAAAAATAAAAAGATTTCTTTGTGTACATATGTCGATAGCAAAACATTATGTGTACAAATTGATGTTGATTGTACAAATGGATAGTAAGAAATTATGTATATGAATTCTTCAAAAATAAAAAGACTTTTTGTGTATATAAATATCTAGAGAAATAAAATAGAATTCTTCAAAAATGAAAAGACTTCTTTGTGTACATATGTCGATAACAAAAAATAAGTGTACATATAGATGATGATTGTACACATGGATAGCAAGAATTATGTGTACATATGGACAGCGAAAAATATTTATAGACGTGGATATTATTTGATTGTACAATATTCATAGCAAGAAGGAAAAGATATGTTAGGGTTTGTTTGTCGTCTACGTTGACGTAGTTTACGTTTCTATCATCGTTGTTGTCTATATCATTGTTTCCGTCGATGATAGAAATACATCACTCCTCCGTCGTGTGTGAGCATAACCGGTGGTGTGGAGATTCCGGTTGCAAGTTCCTTGGTGTTAGGCGGCCAATAGCTTAGTGAGGCGGAGGGGAGAGCTTCACCGTTGATAAAGAACTCCCGCAAAACATTGTTTTGCAGTTCACGCAACGTCATAGCAGGGGAGAGAACTACAATCCTAGACATTTGGTGTGTGTCAACCGTCTTCCATTCGCCGGTGATAACCATGCAATGGTCTGCCATGGAAGTTCCTGAGACAAGAAACAAAATTGTTATTCAACTTGGAAAATAAAATTGGGATTGCAGTAAAAAAAAAAGTAAACAAGTTTAGCTCACAAATCAGGATAATCCTCTTGACAAACACAACAAAAGAAATGGATTAATTAGAATAGAAACAGATTATCCTCTTGGTGAACACATAAAAAGTTGATGCCGTAAAAAGGAGAAAAGGAGGATAATGCTTTATCTTTTTCAAATCTGGCATATCGAACCTCAGTCGTAGGGTGATTAGGGCAATCAACGGTTGGAGTTTAATCCCACTAAAATCAGTTAGTTGCCTTAGGTTTGAGATCCAACGAAAAATAAAGGAGATAGTTAAGAAAAGTGTGCTAGTGTCAACATGTGACTTGAGGTGTAATAAAAGATAAAGAAAGTGTCCCATAGTGAAAATATTTCTTTTAGGAGTTATATGTTAGTTTTAGGATTTGTTAGCTTAAGTTATAGTTTTATATATTATTTGTTAGATTAGAAATTCAGATTATAATTTTGTATTATTTAATATTTTTTATTATTATTATTAACAATGTTTTTATAAATCTATTTTTATTTTTAATATAATTTTTAAATTTGAAATTTTTGTAACTTGTTAATAATTTTTTATAAAATTTGGAAACTTTTTTTAATATTTACAAAACATCTCAATTATTATTAAAATGATTTTCAAAATATGTTTATATATTTTTGTAAACTTAAATTTTTTTATAATTTTATAGATAAAAATGTTTCAATATCTTATATAATTTTTATTGGGAAAATCTTATAATACTAAAAGGGCAAGATGCTCAAATTCTAGCTATGCCACGCCATCATATAAATTCATGCCAATCATGTATTCCCAATTGCCACCTCGGCGTAACTTCTGAGTTGTAAAAAAATATTTGGCCCAAACATTTCGATTGGATACATTAGATATTTAAAACCCATAAGAGCATCCACAATGGTGGACTCCATTATGGAGTCCTTAAAACTTTTTTTTTTGTTTTCTTAATATTTTTTTCTGATTAAAAAAAATAATAATAAAAAAAATATCAATCAATCGTGTACCGCCACGTGTCGCAAATAGTGTAAGGACCGATCCTTATTTGGGAATTTTAAAGATCGAATCCTTATGTTTTGGTGGGGTCTACTAATTATTTAATTATTTTTCCGCTAAGGACTCCCCGTTGCGGATGCTCTAACAACCTTATGTCCAATGGCTCATTTAAATCCCACTTAAAATAAGGGCAATTCTCTTAAATAGCCCCTTTTAAGTTTTTATCACAAAAATAGCCCTAAAAAAGTAAAATGACCAAAATAACATTTTTTTTTTGAAATTTTCATTTTTTTTAATTTTCTTTTTGAAATTTGAAACCCTATCCCCAAACCCACCCCTTTACTCTAAACCCTAAAGTCTAAATTAGTTAACTCTAAGGGTATAAATGCATATAAATAAAAATTTTAGCTTCAAAAAAACCATATTTTGGTCATTTTCTTTCTTAAGAACTATTTTTGTGAAGAACAAACTAAAATGGACCATCTAAGGGAATTTCTCTAAAAATAATGTTATATGGCCCATATGAAACTCAACACTCCACTGAGACCTACTGCTTTCCAGATCAATCTCTCGCCTCCTATCTACGGCTTTATTTTCATCGTTCCAAATCCCTCATATTCTCCGTTTATGTCTGTTTCTTATAGTAGTAATTGCGGCCCCGCTCTTATTCATTCATTTATTTTCTTGACTACTATCTTCATTAGCGATGATAACTTTCCACCTCCCTCTCTTTCTCAATCTATATAAACCTCTTTGCTTTTGTGGAACCATATTGTACATCCTCTTCTGCTTTTTGTACGAACTTTCATTCCGGCATCAACTCATTCAACGTTTCTGACAACTTTTTGCACGTGATGCAAGGTTTCATCTGAAGCTCATCAAACTGTGCTCCACGATACCAGCCTCAACTCAAAGAAGGATCCACTTACAGCGTCTTGAATTTCTTTGCTACAGAAAGCAAAGAGGTGTATCGAGTTACTGATCTCCCTTTAATAATATGTTTCATGCACTGCTCTTTCCTCTCCTTTTTTTACCACGTCTGCCTCCCACGTTGGCGTGTTCAAGTTCCACGTTCATGAAGATTTTGAAGCCAAATGCGTTCTTAGGGGAGAATTCTATGGTATATGGTAAGCTCTTAAACGATCTGCATCGTTTATCTGCGTGGTCGTTTAGAAATTTATATCCGCCATTGAACTGCTAATTTTATCCTACCAATGGTGTGGATGTTATTGGCCACATGAAGTTACTGAATGGACAGTACGTTAAGAGGTGGAAATAGAAAACACATGCCGTGTCCTGATTCACTTACGAACTAAAGAGTAAGCTATGTACATTTATTTCATTAATGTTCTTCTCTGTATTGGAAAACTAAGTGCGTAGATGTTGACCCCAAAAAACTTAAACCATCATGGATGAACATTTGCAAGGGACCTGTTATGAAACTTTACCTCTTGGACCATGCAGCAAGAATGTTTAGCCAAAAATTCACAGCCAGTGCCAACACTCCCGTTGTCTTTTAAGTGATGACTGTTAACCCCATACGTTTTGGTGGTAATCATTCCTTCAGTTTGCGTAACCAGTTTATTTGTCGCTTTTGTATTTGCTACTGTATACGTGATTTAGTTTTAACATCTTGGAAGCCCATTTTCTGGCAGGAACACCCTCAGATCGTATCGAAGGTAAATGTAAAATGAGATTATATGTTTTTTATAATCCTTTTCCATTTCTTTTTACAAAGCTTGAATAGTAATTTTCGTTGTACATGTATAACAAGATGCAATTGTTGAAAACTGAGCATCATACCAGAATTTGACTCTTAAACAAACACGTAAAATGGACTACCTTTCTCGTGCGCCTCATTGCAAAAAAAGTTTAAGGCGTTTTAAACTGGTATTATTCACTACACGGTTTCTTACTGAATAAAAAGAGGATTTTACGAGGTTATTGATGAGACTCTTAAAAGTAATAGCATTCTATCTATGGCCTTCCCCCTGCTGGGAAGCAAAAAGTGATGGCAAAATAAAGGGTCAGTCTATCCTCATCACCTACATGGAACATAATAAATCTTTTTAAACCCTTTTGTTTATTTGCTTTTCATGTTTTTGTATTTAGGCAATATCACACTAATAGGCTGGAAGTTTCACATTTTGTTCAGGTACGTTCATCTGGATCGTGAGGTTTAACTGGATCCAAAGAATTATGAACCTTCAAGATTGGAGTTATGTAGATATAACAGAATTGTGGCATATTCAACAATTAAACTGTTTTTTTTTTTTAATTTGTAGTTGGTGCTGAAAAAGTAAAACTAAATATGGTCAAGTTCATTCTACACGCATCCATACAAAAACCATGTACATTCCTTCATTTTCGTTTAGGAAGCGGTCTGTCCCGAGAAATATCTTGCCAAGTTCAAGATTTTCATTTTTCTTCATCTTAACCACTGAAGATGCGTTTAGTTACGCTAGATTTGAAGCTGTGGGTTATGACTTCAACACTATCCAGCTGAATCAGCTGGTGAGAATGGTTCTGCTTTGCTTTGATCCCAATAAATTCTCTGTAGCCGTGCACTAGGGTGTTAGACTGAACGCTTACAAACCCAAAATCAGTGTGTACTTGGACGATTATGGGTGCAGCGGGAGGACATTTGAGTGTCTTTGAGAAGAGAGTGGACCAGTGATGTTATGTATGAGAAGCTTGGCAAGTAGTGTGCGTCCCCTAGATCTACCTTGAAGTGGGGCTGGAGCAGCAATAATAAAGGACACAAGGGAATCTAGCAGAACTTTATCTAAACTATTTCTGATTTCTGTTTTAGCATTTGAAGTAATGAATAATGATTTGTGAAGCTAAGGTATTCCTTCACAACCATGTGTGTTGTGTTTTCGTACTGTACAAGTTGACTTTAATATATGGAATACTATTATGATTTACCGCTTTTTACATTACTTATCTGTGTTTTTAGGTTGTCGAGGATTGAATTAAAAAAAAATAGGACATTATACTTGGCTCACCCTGCACTGATATTAATCTTGAAGTTAAGAATTTTCGCATATCATACAAACGTGAGTTCCTTATTAAGACATGTTCTTCTTCTTGCGGGTTCACATCATCTTCAAAGTCATATAGCTTCCTATCAATTGCGAAACCTGCACTACCAAAGATCTTGTCTTAATTTTAATCAAAAAAAAAAAACTTACCTCAACTCATATCTAACTTAAAAAAAATGTTAAACTGAATAGTATACTTAGATATTGAAATTTGAAAATTTATCTTATTCATTAATAATGTTACTTTTTTGTCATCAAGATACAAATTCTTTACGACTCTGCAAACCAAACAGATAACTTTGTGTCCATATGAACGATAAAAGACGCTTGTTGCCGAGCACTGCGTGGAAGACTATCCGCCTTTATATTCTGTGTTCGTGGTACATATATGATCTCTGAGTGACTAAAACTCTCCTTCAATAGACGAATATCCTCTAAATATGTTGCAAAACCGGTCATTCTTCTGGTTCTGAAACCATCTTCATTAATAATGGTACTTATAAAAATAGAAGAAATAAACATGTTTAACCATTTACGAGTAAACCCTAGTATGGCTTAATATATTCAGAAATATTATTTTATGAACTTTAACAACTGTGTGAACTTAGAATTGCTACTAACCAAAAAAATTAAAACAGAAGCGTTGATTAGTTTTACCCTTTCTTTGTTGGTGTTACAAAAAATTGTGTTGATTAGTTTTATGTAAAATTCAAATATATATTTTCGAAAACAAGTTAAACTTGTCAAACTCTCACTAAAGAGAAATATTATGAGAATGAAAAAAATACAAGTCAGAGTTTCAAATTTATCATTCATTGCGTATATGTAATTTACTATTTCCAAACAAATAACTAAAAATAAAATAAGAATAGGATAGTTAGGAGTACTAATCACTAAAAATTTAAACTTATACAAAATGATCAACACTGAGTAAACAAAAATAATAGTAAATAACAATGTGATCAACGGAGAGTTAATCCAAATTTTATGATCAAATAATTATAGGTTTTTCTGAACTTAAAAATGTGATCAATGGTATAGTATACATATTTCCTTGTGTGCATGACAGCATGAGTCTATGAAAAATGTTATAGTTTCTTACAAGTCATTGAAAAATTAAAATATTTGTAAGATTTCAAGATATCATATTGGCCATAAGAACTAATTCCAAAATATATAAGTTTCACAGTAATAGACAATATACAATATTTTTGTAAAAAAACTAATCAAAATAATGCAATGAAATTAGTAATGGTCATAACACCATTAAGAAGATTTTAATACAACAAATACATAGAAATCACTGGAAGTTTCGAATGAAATGAAAAATACAAAAAATATATCATACCATATGAAGTCAGGAGATGTAACGATATAAAAATAAAATAACAACAAGCTATATACTCCTCTTTAGTGTGTTAATTATCAAACTCAGATTTTGTATTCAACAAACCTATTTTATAATATCAACAGATGGTATAGAGTAAAAAACTAATCCTTCAATTTATTGGAAGAAACAAATAAAATAAAATATAATTGTTTATTTAAAATTTAGTACTTACAAAATAATTAATAAATATTTATGTAAAATAAATTCAATCTCAAGCAAAATAACTTAGATACTAATAAAAATATAATTTATCAAACTTTAAATACATATACGTGCGGTAAAAAGTCTAATCTCCTTAAAGACCTTAAAATAATTCTTTTTACTAAAATAGCATACAAGAAAAAGAAAAAAAAACAAAAGAAGTTTCACTAAAGAGATAAAAAAAATTCTCACCTTTATTTTATAAATATATAAATATAAATAGATATTTTAAGTATATATAAATAAATAATATTTTTACAAAGTATGTATATTTAAAAAAGTTATGGAACTTTTTTCAATTTTCTTTTTCAATTTTTTATGTTTTAATTTTTCAATTTTTTTTTGAAAACCAAAAATTCTTTTTAAACTATATTTCAAATCATTATTTTAAAATTTAAATATTAATTTTAATAAAAAAATTCTAAATCTTACCCCTCAAATCTAAACTCTAAGTATAAATTAATTAATCTTATAAATATATATATATCTTTTTAACTCTTTAATGAAATATTTTGGTCATTTTGACCTTGTGTGCTATATTTATGATAAAAACATTTTTAGTGATATCATAGAGAATTTCTTAATTTTTATTATTACAAATTTTTGGAGTAAAATAAATTTTGAAAATTCAAATTTTTTTATTTTATATATTTTTTTATGTTTTATGATAACAAAGTTATATATCTAACTTTTATTGCTAGAAATATGAGAAACTAAGGAACTCACGCAGTTCAATCTAAGTTAATATGAGTATTCCATTGGCTTTCGGATCTCCGGCGCTGCAAATTTGGCAACTTTGATTATTATGTATTTGTTTGTAATTCTGAATATTTGAATATTAGTTATTTTTATAGAAAACATTAATGTATTTTTATATTAATTGAAATTATGAATAACAATTATTTTACAAAATTAAAAAATATATGATTTAATTAATTTCTTATAACGAAATTTTAAATTTTCTTAGAAATTCCTAAAGATTTTTTGTTGCATTTCCAACGGTATTTTTTTGGGAAAGTGGTCGTCAAAAACTCTAAAGGACAATGATTGAACAATTGGCAGTAGCTTTTGCTTTAGCTTCAATAGCAGAACAATATTGTCCCAGCTATACAAAATTCTAGAAATGAGTTCTCCTTAATGATCCTGAACTATACATCCTAAGTTTAAGAGTCTCTAAATTTAATTGCCTCGAATGAATATTGAACAAGCATCGTCATTACATTTTAATCAAAATGAGCAGAAATTAAAGGTGTTTTCTGAAGAACTCCACCTACGTTCTTTTCTATCCTTTTTAGGTTGGTATGTATATCCGTCTCTTTTGACGGAAAATATAATTCACTAAAGTTATTGTTTTATTTGAGAGCTTTTTAGTTGTTAACAAGATGTTCCTTTTCACACTCTATTTACATTTTCTTGATATGTTTGCATGCGAGAGAGAGAGAGAGCGGGAATTACAGTGAGACCGGATGAAGTCACCATTCACATGGAAATAAGTTGTTAGTTATATTTATGAAGTAAAAAAAATAAAAAAAAATAAAACTCAGAACATCTCTGGTTTGAAACCAAAGAAACTCAATGAACAGGGGCGGCTTAGGAGGGGGGACAACCGGTGCGACCGCCCCGGGCCCAACTCCGTGTCCCCCGTATATTAAGAATTGAGGGGCCCAAATTTTTTATAAATACATATTTTTACATAGAAGAAAATAAAAAAATTAATTAATATAACTAAAAAGGGTCCAAATTTTTTTATATGTCTAATAGTTCTATTTACATCACAAAATATATAAAATATTATTGATTTATATTTAAAATATTAAATAAATATAAATTTTTAAAGGTAAAATTTTTTTTTTGCCCTAGGGCCCTTGATTGGGTTAAGCCGGCCCTGTCAATGAATCACACTTAACGATAGTGTCCATTCTATAAGATGTGGTTTGAGTGTATTATCTTTTACTTTAGTTTATTTTTATTAATTCTAAATAGTGATATCATCTACCAATAAAATAATATGTTATTTATCAATAATTTAACATTATACACTCATAAATCATATAAAATTATCATTTCACTTACATAACATTACGTAGTTATTTTTTAATATTAATTATATAAATATAAAATTACTATACTATAATTCTAATTTAAATAAAATTTTACGAATATTAATAAAAAAAATTTTTTTACAAAAATAAAATATTTACAAATATAATTTTCTATTTTAGAAATTCAAAAGAACTAGATCATTTAAATAATAACCGCCGCAACTTCAAAATTTGATTGTATTATACCTAACCATTTCATTTGAAACAAAAAAAGATAATCAAACCGAGAAAAAATAAACTGCAAACAGACCGAAATTACCAAAACTCAAACAACTTCTTTTTTTTTTCCAAATTCATAAACTGAAACAAAACCAGTATCGAATCAAAAATCGAATGATATTTCATCAATAATAATTTAAATAAAATATTTTATGTAAAAAATGTTACAAAACAAATTTGGTATTAAAATACATAGTTCAAAAGATTTTTTGTAGAGTTTGCTTCATTGTCCATAATCTTAATGCATAGATGAAGTATGCAGATGAAGTTTGTAGAAGATGTTTGCAGATGAAGTTTGCTGGCGATGTATGAAGTCTGTTATTTCAGATTTAGATCTAAAGTTATTGAATATCTAAAAAGTT
Source organism: Sinapis alba (assembly GCA_012274485.2). Taxonomy (NCBI): domain Eukaryota; kingdom Viridiplantae; phylum Streptophyta; class Magnoliopsida; order Brassicales; family Brassicaceae; genus Sinapis; species Sinapis alba. The sequence goes on along the minus strand of MU107148.1, from coordinate 19,599 downwards.
AAAAAAAATCTCTAGATCCTAAAACCCCAAAATAACCCCAAATATGAAAACTTCATTTGAAACTAAATTTTTAGGCTGAAATTAAAAAATATATAGAAAATTTACATATATGCAACAAAAAGTAAATATAAGTGTTAATAAATGGTTAAACACAAATATTTTGTGAAATGAAATCTTTGTGTACTTCTGCTGTATAGAGTTCCGATTTGGAAAATTTGAAGATCTAGAAAAAAATTCATATTTAAAAAAATATTTAAAACAGTTTTAAATATGACAATATTTAAATAATAACATAAATAATCACACTGAATTTGAATCTATAGTTTTATTTGGATACACAAAAAAGCTTCAAACATTTATACATCTTACTTTTTTCTGTATAAAAAATATAACAATGAAAGAAAATATAACTTTTTCCTCAAAATAAAATAGAACTGTTAAAGCTAAAATAATTTAAAAAATCATGATTATTTGAGTGTATAACTTTATTTAGATTTCACACACAAAAACACAAAAACAAACAACTATTTGGTAAAAATGAAATCTTATCATTTTTGACAGTCTGTTATGTATAGCATAATATTGTAAATTCTGCTACTGAATTATGGTGTATCATGTTTAGATCAGAAAAATCTACATATCCAAGGTATTACAATATCTTTAAATCATTGAAAAATTCAAAAATAAAACGTTTTGAAATAAACCCTAAATTTACAGAATGTTTACAAAAACTTCATTTAAATTTTGCTGGTACAACTACTTGACAGATTTCTTTAAGAAGTCTCCTAACCCTAATTATAAAATCAAATAATTGAACTAAGTAGCAATAAACTTTTCACTAAAACATTAAGAAACTTTTAAAGTCCTTAATGTATACACAACTTAACATTTATATGTCATTTTTTAAGAATCCAAAATCTACCCCTAAAAGTACAAACATGATGTGAACATATGTTATCAAACACTAGCCAATAGAAAAAAAATTTTACAATCTATATTCTTTCATCTACCTTGTAACTATTCAATTTTATTAAATTTTAATTTACATGACGCATAATTGTTATATTTACATCATTTAAATTTATTTCTTAGAAGTATAAATTTTGAAATTTTTTAGTTATTATTTTAAAATTCTTCAAGAAGTGTGCTTGAAGAAACTTCATTATTCCGTACGTACTTCGTAAGATTATAATCATAAAAGTTTTTTATTAGGTTATCTAGTTAGTTTTGCATTTGACTGAATATGACATAGAAATAAACGTTCAAAATCAAATTATGAGTTATTTATGACAAATCCCTAAATTTTAATAAATTTTTATTATTGAACTTATTTTGTTATGATATATTTCAAAATAATAAAACAAATTGGTCTATCCCACAAATTGACAGTCAAAATTTGATATTTTAGAAATTGTTTATTAAAATTGAATACAATCTTTGTTCAAATTTTTTAATGCAATCTTAGTATTCAAAATCATCCACTAAATTAGTAAGAATGGACTAAAAATATTTCAGGATCATAATAAGTTGGTAAGCATATAATGATTTTTAATAACCATCTACTTAGGCCTAGGAAAACTAACAGTAGGCAAAATTAACTAATAACATAAAACAAAAACAAAAACGAACCAAAATCCAAACCTAACTAATGTTCACAAATATTTGACCAATTCCTATAACTCCAGAACTGAAAAACTACAAACGAACCAAAACCAAATTGAGGGGTACCCGATTATCAATCTATTTTGTTTATATGCTTGAAAATATTAATTATATCTATTTTCTAAATAACAAAGTATTGTAAAATGCTATTTATAAACTGCAGAAAACTAAATTACCTAAATACTTTTTTTATTCAAAATAGTAAATGTTATCTGGATTTCTTTATTTTAATGTGAAACCCCGAATTACCAGAAATTTAACCCAAACCCTGAATTATATGATTTTTTTTATAGATTATCTAATACTTTTTATAAATGGAACATAACAGAATTAGACTCAGACTTAAAAAAGTTTCAGACATTAGTTGAATTTCAACTTTGTTACCACAACGAAACTAAAGTAAAAGTAATCAAACCGAAACTGAATCAAATTTTACAAATACCTGAATGTTTCTTAAATCTCCAGAACCAAAAAAAATTGAAAAACCTGAACCCGAAACAAACTAAACTAAATCGAATATATGTACTAATCGACCAATCAAAACTTAAGAAAAAAAAAAACTAGGCGGTCCATTAGACTTTTCTTTTGTAACACAAAGGCGGCCCATTAGACCCAAATAGAATCAATCGCAGACTTCCTCTTCTATCCACTGGTCGCAAGCTTTCCACGGTACGTCTGCGAATGGATAATGCAACCGTTTAGCTCTCTTTCTCCTCTTCTACTCCATTAACTCCTCCGGAATGAGCTTAGCTTCCGTTTCCTCGACGCCACCAGTGGCTTCGCCTTGTTTCCGTTGCCGAGCTTTCATCTTCTCCTTCTCTCCCTCGCCTCTCTCTTTATATTTCCCGCGCGACTCAGCATGGCCTCGAGTTCGCTCCTTGCGAACGGAATCGGACGGCGCTAGGATCGATAACACGGAGTCGTACGGCTCGGAATTGCTTCGTCGGCCGCGTGTCACGTCTGAGGAAGAGGAAAGCTCCGAAGAAGGAGATGCGTTTGTGGATTGGGAAGATAAGATTCTGGAGGTTACGGTTCCTCTCGTTGGCTTCGTCAGGATGATTCTTCACTCCGGAAAGTACGTCACGAAACTGTTTTCTACTATAAGCATTGAGGAGGCATAATCATATACTAGAATGGTGTTTTTGTTAGCTAATTGTGTTCTTGAACTCGAGATTCTCTCTATAACTTGATTCCTCGTAAATCTTGAAGCATTTCTTGATATTCGTTATAGATTTGGATGTTAAAGAAATATGTGAATGTTGTGGTATTATTGCTGTTCATTTGTTTGATTAAGTTCTGAAACCAAAGATGTTGTGGTTAACCATATTCTATAGAGAGCAAGCGATTTCGCACTTGCTTCAAGTGATTGATGCTGCTGTATTTGGATTCTAGTCATGTTGCTATGGATGCATGCTTTGAAAAACATGTTTTAAGAGAAGTTTTCGAGCTTGGTTTGAGTTGCAGTCGATATGAGATGAACTAGTCCATCGAGTAGTGATTTTTAAGTAGTCCTTTTGTTAATCTTGCCCAGATTTTCTTTTGAGTATCTGCAAGAAAAAAAACAAATCTTTTCTTGTTTCCATTGGATCTATACATATGCATTCTGCATTTGCTCCATGTCTGCATAAGATCCCTAGTTGATAGTATTATGAATCTTTTTAATTACAGATATGCAAACCTAGATAGGCTGAGCCCTGAGCACGAAAAAACAATTGTTGAGATGCTCCTTCCTTATCACCCTGAGGTTGAGAAGAAGATCGGATGTGGAATAGACTATATCATGGTATGTCTTCTGCTTCTTCTGATTGTTGGTTTCTTTGGACAACTTGGCATTTGTTTAAACTATTTGTCTGCACTTTCAGTCTGATCTGTGTCTCTTATGTAAGCCCTTTGCATCAAGTTTTAGTATCTTGATTGCTTTGGTTTTGTCATTGCAGGTTGGTCATCACCCAGAATTCGAGAGATCTCGTTGTTTGTTTATAGTTCGAAAAGATGGACAAGTAGTTGACTTTTCGTATTGGAAATGCATAAAAGGTCTAATTAAAAAGAAGTATCCTCTCTATGCAGACAGTTTCATCCTCAGACATTTTCGCAAACGTAGGCAGAACAGGTGAAGAAAAGCTTATTGTAGATTCACAAACTCAAGAAAGCTCTTGGATACATCATCCTACAAGGTTTTGAAGTTAGAACTCAGACACATTTCTCTTTTGAGTTGGAATTATGGATGGAGCTTTCTAGAAGATATGGTGCTCGCAGGAGATGAGCAATTACACCATCAGAATATTACTATTTTCACTGTTTTAGCATTTATGATATGAAACTTCTACATTGAACTTATGTGTAGTGGTAGTGAAACGGTACACTTTGTGTGCAGGGTTTGAATATTCAGACGGAGTTTCCTTTTTTCAAATGTCTTTTGTTGTCTTGTACATTTACTATTCTTGTTAGTAGGACTATGCCATCGAAATCAAAACATTTGCTTGTGGGTCATATAACCACGATCCCTTAATAGTGCGAAGAATAGAGTTTTGGTCGAGCAGACATCAAATTGGGGCCAAGAGCCGTTGAGCCACATAAGAGGTTCACTCGTTCCAAACTTCTCATTTGAACCTCAACAGAGGGGGACCAAGACCGGCCTCACGCGGAAGGACACATCTGTGGCTGCAAGGACCTCTGAAAACTATACCAGAAGACTACTCAAAAAGACTGGACTCAGCTCACTCACACGGTCCAGACGGAGAAAAAGAGAAGTTTTCCTATTTTGTTTGGGACTTCACCAAAAAACGATCCTAAGATCTACTACCCCTATGTATATAAACATTTTAGACAATTAGCCTTAACATTATCAACAATATATTTTCATTTTCGTTTTAGAGCTTTCAGAAGAAAAAACCTTAATTTTGTATATCTTGCAGATAAATTCTAAATAGCACTAACACTGGTACATGACAGACAGCAAAACCAAAAAAATTAGATACCAGTATGGCAAAAGTACATCACTATATATATACTAGATTAAGATCCACGTCTTTTCCAGAATGAGCATTGTATATGCAAATTATTATAACGCGTTGGTTACTTATTTTGTGTTCTTTTTTATATTATGAAAATAATAAAATAATAAATATAAATTATAATTATTACATATATAATTAAATTGGTACTGATACATCAACTGAAACAATTACACTTATTTATTTATAATTGTTTTATGGTAAATATATTCAGACAATCACTTTTCTCTATTTTATATAGTATATAATTAAATTTAAATAATATAAACATATATATATATTAATATGGCTATATATTAAATGAGTTTTTCTATTCATATATTTTTATGATCATTTATATTTTTTATTAAAAAGTCAATCATTGATAACAAAAGTTTCAATGTGAGACTTTTAATAGTTTCCGCAATCTATAATCATTTTTTTAAAAAATTAATGTAATTTTGAAACTAAAATATTAAATTCTCAATATTTTTAATAATTTTTAAAATAAAAATATTTATGTATTTTATATGATATATAGTTTAATTAAATGGTATTGCATTAAAATATATATATATATTTAATTTAAATATCTATTACATGAGATTTTTAGGGTATTTTGCAAAAGCAACCCAAAACAAAAAGTCAAATGCAAAACTAACTCATGATTTTTTTAGAACTTTTATTTGCCCTTTCTACTTTAAAAGTTTAGATTATTCACAAAAATACCATTATTTTTTTCTGAAATTGAGTGTTTTACTTTATCATCCTCATCTCTTATTTACAATATTGTCATTGTCATCAATACATCAATCACCATGAACAACCAATTTGAAGCTCTTAATGCATCTAAAAATTAATTTTCACTTTTTCTAAATTATTTCTTACGCAAAAACCCACATCTCTCTTCACTTTCTTTCTATATTCACACTCAATCTTTTGAATCTAAACTTTCAAATATTAATATACCATTCAAGTTCATAATTATTAGTTGTTAAAGAGTGGGATCGATTTCTGGGTGAATTCCTGTGTGTTTGGAAAAGCTAAGCAAGTTACCTCAGTCATTGAAGGTATGAAATCGAAACTCTTTTATGAACTGTTCGTCGGAAGACTTACGTGTAAGTGGTCTGGTCAATGTGTAGGTTAGTTTTGCATTTGACTTTCTGAGTGCTTTCTTGAGACGACTTCCAGATAAGTCGTCCAGATTTTCAATTTTAACCAAAAAATTGAATTTTTTTCATACGACTTACATGTAGGTCTTCTGGAATAAATATGTTACTTTTGCAACTGGCTGAATTGTGTCAAGAAATTGACTGGCCAGATACGACTTACATGTAAGTCGTCCAGCCTACGACTTCCAGGTAAATCGTCTAACATTTTCTCAGAATGTTGACTCGGTAGAGACGACTTCTAGACGAAGTCGAAGTCGTCTAGTTAAAATTAAATATCTAAGTTTAAATTCTCAATTTCAAAAGTAACCTAAGTCGACTTACTTGGAAGTCGTCTGAAAATCATCTCTACCGAATCAACATTCTGAGAAAATGTTAGACGACTTACCTAGAAGTCGTCGGCTGGACGACTTACATGTAAGTTGTCTCGTGCCAGTCAACTTTCTAACACAATTCGATCAATTGCAAAAGTAACATGTTTATTCCAGACAACTTACATATAAACCGCAACTACGAATACTTATTATATAGTCACATGGAAAATGGCGTTTTAAGCCATACAATTTTATTCAGCTCTTTTTATTCCTATAATAATATTTAAAAAGTCTCTTTTCTTACATATCGTCTTACGTTAATTTTCACGACACTTAATTACATAGATACTCTTAATGAATACAAATATTATACATGATGATTCTCATTAATAACATTTTTCTTTTTTTTTTTCTTAACAAGATTTTCAAATAACTTTTAATTTAATTTTTATTTTCACAAAAGTACATAATAATAAAAAGGAAATTTTATAAAATATATTATTCTTTTATATAAACGAATTTTAATTTTATAATTCTTTATATTTCCAAAAATATAAAAATTAAAATATATACTTTGTAATAGATATATAATGTAACTTCACAAAAAAGAAAAAAACACATTTAGAAAATTTTCTAAGAGATAATAATTATTTTATTAAGAATATATTTAATATAATTTATTTCATGTTATTTCCTTTTAAAATTAATAATTAGTTTTCACATAAATAGTAAAACGTAAATATTTATAAAATATAAATCATATAGATTCTATATGTACACGAATTTTATTTTTATTTATATTTTTCAAAACATAAAAAAAAAGAAAAGACACATCTATAATTTTTAAAAATATAACTTATATACTTTACAGAATAAGTAAATAAACAAAATAATTAAGATATGTTTATGTCAAAATAAATTTTTTATTGTGAATATGTTTTTTATCAAATGGTTAAAAAATTAAACAACATAAACTGATTATTTAATATCAATTTTTTTTTAATATTATATTTTAGGAATATTTAAAACCAAATACATATTTCATAAACAACACAACCAAATAATATTTGTTACAATGAATTTATTTTTGACTAAATAATTATTATTTTTAATAACAAAATTAAATCATATAATATCATATTTTTAAAAGAATTATATAAGTACTAACTTAAAAATTAACAAGCAATTCAAATGATGTTAGATTGAAAATTAAATTTATTAATGTTACTTGGTCCGAATTGAATATATCCAAAATAATGGGGATAAAACTTAGTGAAATCCATTATATATTAAAAAAAATTATTTGTTATTAATGTGTTCACATTATATTTATGACATGGTAATTCCATATTGATTTTAATTTGAGTATGTTGACGTGTTCGTCTTACAATCATTTAGGAATTAATGCATTTACACACTAATATTTTTAAATCCCACCGTAGATAATTTAATGTTTTCACACTAATTTTTTTAATCAACTCATTTTTAATTCATGCATTTTTAAGTTTTGTATTAGTAAATTGAAATTCTCTACCTACAACTAATAACTAATATCATTTTGAAAGAAATAAATTACAAAATCATTAAGATTCGCATCACGTAAAATGAGAATGTTTTTAGAAATTGAAAGTTTTATATCTTATCAAACTTAGCCAGTATTTCTTTTCTTTATGGAGTTTTCATATCAAACCAAGAATTACAAACATAATTAGATCACTAGAAAAATCAGAAATCGGAAAAGCTTTAAAAAAAATTTACAAAGCGATTGAAAAACTGAATTCATGTGCCAAGTGAAGGGATCACATTATTTTCAACGTAACTCTAACATTTTTCATTCGATTGTACAATGTTTTTAATTATATTTACAAAAGTATTTTATAAAAAATATATGTTATTGGTTATAGACTAAGTCAATTTCGTAACATGCCAATAATATTGACACGACGCCCAACAATTTTTATTGGTATTCTTAAAATATAGTCTAATACTATATGTTAAGTAGATTTGAAGGTAAATACTAAAGACAAACTAAAATGATTAAGTACTTAGATAGATTTAAAAGATAAAATATTTTTGATTTCAAAAATATATAAGTCCCAATTATATACTTAAATATATTAATTATTATAAATTTTATATCTATTAGATATTCAAAATATGAATATATCTAAACATTATCAATATATATTCGCCATGTAAAACAAGATTGATACCTCCGCTTAGCAAGAGATTAAGCATGGCAAACGAAAAGAGTTAGATTTCCTTTAACAAAGAAAGGATAACCAAATTCAAACTCAATCAAAGTCAAGAAGGATTTGCTTTGATTGAGAGAGATTATTAAATAATTCAAGTTCAGAGATAGGAGAAAAAAAACATTAAGAAAAGCTTTGACTTTAACCGTTAACACAGCAAAATCTGTTTAAACCAAACAAAAGATCGCCAAAGAGAAAGTTGTTCCGCAATGGAAAATAGATCGATCTAATGATCGATATTATTATACAATATAAACAAAACAAAAAAATAAAAGAGGGGTTGTGACCGGTGGCGAGTGCTCACCGGCCACCGAAAACGTTTTTAAGTTTCCAGTGATCTAAAGAGAAGATAGAGCAATTAAGAAAGAGAATTCCTTAATACTACTACATCGTGATAACGAGATCTCAAACTCTCGGAAACTTTTATGTTTGCTTTATGTTTTTTATTGTTCTTAATTTTCGAGAAGATATTATAATTTTTTGGTATATTAATAGATGTTATTTTCTTATCTCTTAATTTAATGACTATTTTCGAGATAAAAACTTAAAAATGTTATTAAAGATAAATTATTCATATAATTTTTATGAAAATTATCATAGGGAGAAAAAACAAATGATACTTAGAGCAACTTTAGTGGAAAGTTTCTCTTGAATTTCTTAAAAAGTTTATATAAATATAAATATATATATAAATATTAATATTTTATTATGAGATTATTAACTTTAGGAAACTTAATAGTAGAATGGGTGCTTACAGTTGATTAAAATCGAATCTACCACGCTCCAAAAGACAGCTCAAAATGAGTAAAAAGAATAGTGTAAAAAGTCGTATTCTTCCAATCTTTCTCGACAGTCTTTCTCTTAAGTCAAAGACACATCATTATCATATTTTTTTTCCTTCCTCCATACGAGTCACGAAACCACATTCCCACGAGCATTTCTCTCCTCTCTCTTCTCTCTCTCTCTAACTAGCTAGAGCTCAGTTATCTCCATAAGATTCAAATGCCGTCTGATATACAGCAGCCGGCGAGATCGACGGCGTCCGGAGGATCTCGGCGGCGAGACTCCAGCCCGGACTCTTTGAACCTCACACTGGAATCAAATCTTAGCCTCTTTTCCTCCGCCTCCGTCAGCGTTGATCGCTGCTCTTCAACCTCCGACGCTCACGACCGCGACTCTCTCGTTTCCGCTCCTTCCCTGGTACTTCCGCATTACTATCTTCATCAAATGTAAATCTGACTTCGTTATTTTTACTAACGACATTATCAATACGCGTTTAATTTGACCGAGTCAAACTACAGAGACAAAAATAAACAACAAAATCATGCAAAAGTGGTTCCTGAATTTCGTCACTGTTCATTATTGAGTAACTCAGTAACAAACGTTTCTTGTGTAATTACTTAGATCTTGCAAAAAAAAAGAAAAATTGTAATTTTGCTCACATGATTTGAGGTGACAGGAGCGAGATCAACGGGTAGATCCAGACAAGCGTGGAACAGGGTGTAAGAAGAACAGTCGCTACTCTAGAAAATCAATTAAAGTTAAAGGTAATAAATCAAACTTGTCTGAGGAAATCAAGACATGTGACAATAATAGTCCTAAAGAGATTCAATTATGCTTTTTTGGAATTTTTTTTTCAAAAAACCAACTTTTCTTATTTACTTTTTAATCTAAGCTTGGAAACAAGAGTTTGTGGTGAACAAAGAAGATGAAATCCAGAATCTTGATTCAGCAAGAAGCTCTTTCTCTGTAGCTCTTAGAGGTGAGTCTCTTTCTTGTACTTACCAGACATAGTTTTATTTTACTAATCTCAACTCTTTCATAGAATGCCAAGAAAGAAAGTCAAGATCTGAAGCTCTGGCGAAAATGCTAGACAACCAAAGAACTACTACTTCACTGGATCTCAGTAGTAATGTTAAGAAAACTTCGGTTTCAACTAATAAATCAAGCGTTTTTCCTAGTCCTGGAACTCCGACTTATACTACGCAAAAGGGTTGGAGCTCAGAGCGTGTAGCCTTAGGGAGAAGTCCACCAAACGCTGCGTTTTTACCTTTGTATAGTGGTAGAACAGTTCCTTCCAAGTGGGAAGATGCTGAGAGATGGATACTTAGTCCTCTTGCTAGAGAAGAAGCTGCACGCACTTCATTTACAGCGTCACGGCGGCCTAAGTCAAAGAGTGGTCCATTAGGTCCTCCAGGACTTGCGTATTACTCCTTGTATTCTCCTGCTGTGCCTATGGCTCATGGTGGGAACAGAGGCTGTTTAACATCAAGCTCTCCGTTTTCAGCTCGTGTGTTGCCGCAAAACGGCTCCACTGCAGATGCATTTCCTCAAAGAACTGATCACTGCATGGCTAGGTCTGTTAGCATCCATGGCTGCTCTCAAAGTCTTACACCACAAGGTATTAGACAGAGATCGAATCTATATAAACGAACTATTTTCGAGTAATCTAACTCTGTGTACAGATGACATACATGAAAGTATCAAGGATGCGGCTGGTGATGCTCGAGCTGTCTCAAGAAGGGATATGGCCACACAAATGAGTCCGGAGGGAAGCATCCGTTTATCTCCTGAGAGAGAGTGTTCGTTATCTTCCTCCTCTCCAACAGCAAGATCAATTGTGGAACTACTGAATGCTCGTGTCAACAGAGCAGAAGCCAAGGACTTGCAGGTAGATGAGAAGGTAACTGTAACTCGGTGGTCAAAGAGGAATAGAAGTTTGTACCATGGAGATAGCTCAAAAATGCGAGACCACTTACATGGACAAGATAGGGATCCTCAAGGCTTGACATGGTATGTTCTAAGTTGTCAAAGTGGTATAAATATCCCTGGAATCCTCTCATGGATTAGACTTTGGAGTTGGGATTGACTGTTTCATACTTTTGTAGGGCGAAAACCGAGGAAGCCAGAATCATATCTTGGCAAAATTTGCAGAAAGCTAAAGCCGAGGCAGAGATAAGAAAGCTTGAGGTTCTTTTCCCTCATCTTGTTTCACTTTTTTTTAACATGAAGCATAAAGTCTTCAAGCATAAAAACACTTGCAACATGGTGTACTCATTGCATGAGTGCATCACTCATAGAGACTAACCATTTTCAAATAAATATTTATTTTCAGGTGAAGTTGGAAAAGAAAAGATCATCTTCAATGGCGAGAATAATGAGAAAAGTGAAGTCAGCAGAGAAGAAAGCAGAGGAGATGAGGAGGTCAGTGTTAGACAATCAAGCTCCAAGCGCATCACGTGGCAAGGCTTTATCATTCAGAAGAAGTGGGAAGAAGAAGATTGCTTCCCTTAGTGGTTGTTTCACCTGCCATGCTTTTTAGTAAGACGGTACAAAACGACTCTTCACTACTCATGCGTACGTACGTAATATATGTTTTTTTGTATTCTTGCTTGTAATACTTGTAGCTGGTGATTTTGATGCATATGTAGTTAAGTTGAGTAAATCTGAGGGATGAGTCTACCCCTTTCAATCTTTGTGACTCTTTGATTGTTAGAGGTGAATTGATCCCTTGAGAGGACCAAATCCAATATGCATCATCCTTTGATCATGTTAATGTTGTAAGATTTTATAGTTTTCGGGTTCTTGACAAAATGTCTTTGTAATTAGTGATGCCTTTATGCCATATTATATGGTCCATATAATGCATATGCAAACCTATAACACGAGATCATAAGCATAAAACTTGAGACTTAGTTTAGCCCTTACGTCTGCTAAATTCGCAACTGGCTATTTGAAAATACAAATACGTCTTCATGCATATTTGGGTATGAATTTCGATGCTCTTATGATCACATGATCCTTATCACTTGCGAATCCGAAATCGAATGAAATTGTGATATAAACGATGGTTCTGGAAATCATGAAAAGAGGGGAGGATGGCATCATTTACAGAGCTCATTCCTTTATGTGGTTTAGAGAGCTCATTCCTTCCTTTTAAATCATATTAGAAATCTCCAAATCATCATATAAATTGTGGAATGTTTGATTTCTCATATAAAAAATTTTTTTTGTAGGTGAAAAAAAGATATCCAAAAAAGTTGAATACAAATTAGACATAGCACTATAACCGTAACAAATGAAGAGTGACCCACTTTATTTATCTATTAGGGTAAACCCATCATATGAATGAGCGAATAAATAAATTAACAATAATAATTGTATTTTAAAATATTTATTTTATTTTAACTAAAATAAAATAGCATTTACTTTCATAACCTTTTTAAACAATTTTAACTATTTATTTTATAAAATATATGATGTCTATTTATTATAACATTATAGAATATAATTATTTAGTTTCTCTTAAATTTTTTCAATTTAGTAAAAATAAGTAAAATGATTTTTTAAAACACTACAGTCAATTGAATTCAATGGCGTTATAAATAATAAGTAAAATCAAGTTATTTTTGTTTTATTTATATATTTGTTTCATGAAATAACTTGTTTTCTTCTTTTTTATACAAAATAAATGATTTGTACGATATAAAAGACATAACTTAATCATTATAACTAAAAATATTTAAAAATAGATAATCTGAAATTGTCGTTAGTTTTCATACATATACATGTTTGTCAGAATCTTATATGTATTATTATATATGAAACTGAAGTTAAGCACAATATCAAAATAATTGATTAGAATTTTTAAAATAAATGTTACTGACTAATTTATTGAATATATCGTACAAAAATTTAATTAACTAGACTGTATTTAATGGTCAAATAAAATTATTTTTTGTCTATTTGATATTTATATATTACTAAAAATTATATACATTTTTAAAATATGTAAAATGAATATTATAATGATGAAAATGTTTGTTACTGTATTTATATTTATCTAAAAATTAAATACTTATTTGAAAATATTCGAAATATAAATTGTTTTTAGGATTTTTGATGAAAAAGAGTTTTTAATTAATTAAAATTATATTTATTTGAAATATTGAATAAGTAGATTTAAATTTAAAATTTAAATAAATAATAAAATTGTATATATATCAAAAACTAGTTAAATTATATTCATTTGATATATTTAATAATTATATTTAAATTTAAAATATAAAATAAATAATAAAAATTGTCTATATATATAAAAATCAATTCATTTTATATATATATATATATATATATATATGTGTGTATTTTAGAATGTTGAGATACTATTCATTTTAAATTACACCAAAATTTACTTAACCCGGTTTGTTTAAGCAATTGATTTAGTTAATGGTTTAATTAACTTTTGAACCAAAGCATTCTTTGTTTTTTTTTAAACTGTAACGAACTGGTTTGCTTAACCAATTGTGAACGAAAGAATTCTCTGTTTTTTAACTGTGTGTCATGTGTGTACGTGTGCCTACAAACCTAATTATTTATAGTTTCTTCTTCTATAGAAATCACACCACCATTGTTATCATCTTCCTCTCCTTTTTTTATTGATAAGTTCATCTTCCTTCAATTTCGCTTCCTCAGAAACGTCAGCCACGTTGTTCACGGCTTCGTTTTGATCAGATGGAGCTTGGTGGTGGTATTGAGAAGTAGTGAGGGTGATTTCTTCAGAGACAGCGGTGGAGAGAGGAGTGGAGAGCTTTTCGAGATCTTCGATGAGGATGAGGACGGATGGTTTGGAGCATAGGACTTCTTGTTTCTCCGTGTTTAGTTTTTTTATTGGGAGTGTTGAGAACTTAACTCAACTTCAACACACATTTAGGTTCGTTACGGTTTCGGTTCGTTCGTTAATCGCTCTTTCTCTTTCTAACTTAACGCGGAAATAACAAACAAGCAAAGAGAAGATATGACACAAAACAATTTAACCAGTTTAAAACCTCCATGTGAGTAACTCCTAGGTCTGGGGCAGAGGATTCCGACAATCCACTATATGTTCAACCTCACCAACGAGCTTAGACACAATCAGTCTTTATGCTCAATGATGCAAGGAAACGTTACAAGAATCTTATCAAGTCTAATTCGACTTTAAACTTATATAATGCTCCTAGGATAATTCCTAATCCTAATAGACTTATCTCTTCCCTTTTTTTTACTAGGAACATGATTATCTCTTAATTTCTAATGTATTTCAGTTTTGGACCAACTTATCCAACAAAATCCACCTTGAGTCAACAACTGAAAAACATCTTCATAGTGATTGCACTTCGAATCTTTATACTGGCAATGACGAAGCTATCTTCAAGCTTCAGTCACCTTCAACAACTCCAAAGTGTTGTTGAACTTGTTCACTGGTACAACTTTTGTCAAAACATCAGCCGGATTTTTTGAGGTTGGAATCTTCAGTATCTCCACCTCTCCCAAGCAATCTAATCTCTGATAAAATGGTACTTGGCAGCAACGTGCTTCGTCCTCTCATGATAGACTATGTTCTTTGTCAAACAGATTGCACTCTGCGAATCGCACCATATAGAAACACACTTCTGCTCAATTCCAAACTCTTTCAGTAACCCCTTAGTCTACAAGCTTTCTTTCACATCTTCTGATAAGGCAATATACTCAGACTCAGTTATCGATAGAGCCACCACAGGCTGCAAATTCGACCTCCAGCTTACAGTGTTTCCTCCTACCTGGAAAACATACCTAGAAATTGATCTACTCTTGTCCAAATCCACTGTATAGTCAGAGTCACAAAACCCTTGAATAGAAAACTCTTTTCCTTTTGTCCAAATTGATCTACTCTTGTCCAACCCTTAAACCCATCATAGTACTATTCTCGCCCAAGAACGTTTAACTGCGGAATTCTGATGAAACCCGGTGCATTACTTTGCTAATAGTCTACCAAACTTACTTCCATCTTGGTTTTTCAATTTTTTAGTCAAATGTAATTTTCTGCTTTTAAGCACTTGTAAAATAAACTCGTATTCACATTTTATCAAAAAAAAAAAGAAAGTAAAAAAACCAGCTGTGTAGAAATAATCTAACCAATATTATTATAACACGATTAAAAGTCACACATGATATACGCAAAACATATACAGAAAATAAATGCTCCAGTACAATTTATTAAGCACATAAAGTAGATACGATTACTACATATAACAGAAAATAAATGCTCCAATCCAATTTATTCAACCCAACAAGAGCGCACAAAGTAGATACGATTACTACAAATTTAGAGTGGCTTTGAGTTTTAAGCAATAAGGGCAAGTTTATCCTCTGGAGTAGTAGCAGCAAATGGTCGAGCCAAGCCTCCCAAGCGTGTGGAGTTGACGTAATCATATGGGAGATGATTAGAGGCACCAGGGAATATTATTCCGAGAACCCTAATAAACCTCATAATCCAATTCTCTTTGTAGTCTCTGCCTTTCCAAAACCGTATTATGAAACTCCTTATGAACTCCCACGCACCATTTAACAGCTTCGGGATTAGATACAACAAGCTGAAGTAATTTTCATTTGGTGCATCTTCCTTTACCTTTAAACAATAAAAAGGCTTCAAACAGTAAATTAAACAACTATGCTAACAAACAAAACAACAACTATGCTAACTCGTTTAAAAGTAAATCATTTATATTTAGGATTTAGAAATGCTTATGGGTCAAGATTAAAAATAGCAAATAAATTGAAAATATAGATTATATACTCTTTTATGGGTCGCACATAAATGTTATCATCTATCATGTCAATTTGACGTGAAAAAATTATAATCATCTTTAAAGCCCAAATTAAAAATTCCTTCTTTTATACTTCAAACAAAACTCCCACTCTTTATTATTTTTTGTCATTATTAAATAATAAGCAAGACAACAAATAATTAGATACGTGATTCTTTATTTTACCTTTCCTTTGTAGAGACTATTGAAGTAATTGCAAGATCCGTAGTGCTTGAACGAGAATAAAACCTTGTCATCAAAGGGTATTCTAGGCACAATATCATTGTTATAAACAAACCTCTCATACTCTATTCCATGCTTTCTCACCACTTCCTTCATAAACTCCCCAAACACCTCATCCCCTATGCGTGGCTGTCCAAATGTGTAGACTCCCTCTAGTTTATCTAGCAGATCATCCTCACCGTGAATCGCCAGTACTGCCGGAAAAAGAGCGGCTAGTGCGCCACCAAGACTGTGACCTGTTAGAATAAACTTAAGGTTCTTGTTTTTTGCAAACATGTCCCTGAGCTGCTGTCTAATTGTGTAGTACGCATATTGGTGTCCTAGAGGTATAATTTCTTTGGGCCATCCGTTCTTTTGGAGGCCTAGAGCTCTAGAGAACCCTGCGTGAACTTTGCCAACGTTTTTCAACTCGTACCTAATTATAACTAAGTAAGACACTGATATATCGAGTAATTATATTGATATAGAAAAAAGCTATATATATAACATATATACGTACCAAGAGATGTCGAGATCAGTGCACCAATCATCAACGTCGAAAGGCTCGGTTCCTCTGAAGCTAACGACGATAAGATTTGGATTTGTACTCGATGTCTTGAACACGAAGGCTTGCGTCAGGTTTCTATTTTGGAATGCTGATCACATAAATAAAAACTAAAAAATTAGCAAATTTCAGATGTTATTTTGAAGTGATTCAAATTATATAAAGGTTCACATATATGAACTATTATTTAAAAGAATATTTTTAACAGCAATAAGAAAAAGAAATCAAATTTGCTCTTAAGAATTTTTGGAAATAGGAATTTAATGAAAAAGAATAATAATTTGATGTTATAGTTTTTTTTTATAACCGCAATTGATTAGAGCACTTCCAATAGGAAGTTACGAAGTTCTTAATAAAAAGTTAAGCATAGATATATAAAATAATGATATTTTATTTTGTGTATCCCAAAATTTGTGAGATTCTTTTGCTAAAGTATTTTTGGTAAAGGGTTTCATGATTTTGAAATACCCACTACAATAATTATAATATTTGTTATTTATCATATTTTGATAACTTTCTGAAATATTTAAATGAAGGTGCTTTTATGTATCAAATGCCAAGCTAATTACAAATATTGATCCACAAAACAAGATCATTCAACCACTAGACTACGACCATGTTGGGAATTAAACTCTTGTGGTATTTCATAAACATGAACTTTGGAATCAAGAATTATACGTCAAAATAAGATCTCCATTGTTTTTAACTATGTTTCTTTGTTTAATTAAGTAAATATTTTTGGTTTAATACGTAGAGATGATCAGATGATATACTATTTTTTCAACAAATCAGTCTACTAATACCATCATCCACTTTCTGTTTCACGAATCTTCACTTCTAACATATAAGAAATATATTTAAGCAAAACATATACAAAATCTATATCTTATTCTCATCATATTGCCAATTTTTTATTGAAATTTAAAGAGTTTCGATCATTAACATGTAAGACCGTATAAATACTTGAAAATTTTCTACTTTTATATGCATGAAAATACGCTTCAATAATAGATTCGCAGACGACACCTTTAAGTAAAATCAGTAGGTTCCCTTGTTTTAGTCAATGACCAGTTTGAGTCTTTATATTATCATGATCTCACTCGCATACCCGTTTTTGTAGTTTAAAATGAAGGAACTGAAATAATTTAATTTATTGCGAAAAACTTTATCATTATTTTTCTTACTATCACCTGTATGCTTTATGTCCACTGTATACACATCATATAATTTCCACGTTATGTTTTCTATATTCCTCTTTTAAATGCTTTATGACTTTTGAGGCTCTGTTAATGACTTTCTTTCCATATTTGATCTTCTGAATCCTTTATGCTCTAAACTTTAAAGTGGGAATGGAAAAACATTCCCGAAAGAACAAAGCGTATATATAGTTTAATTTACCGTTGTAAAAGTCGTAGTAACTCACGAAGTCCATCTGCATCACAGGATAGATATAGTCAGACTGAGAGTGTGAGAATTAAACAATCTTTTGTTATCTATATGTAGAGTCACAAAATCAATATTACTATTATAGAGATCTAGTCATATGGTGTTAAAAAAAAGAGAGAGATCTATTTGCTATAGTTATAATTAAATTATTATTGGCAGTTTGGAACGCGCCAAAGATATAACGACAAAAGTGATCATTTAAAGGGTTAACTAGATCATTGAACTTTTGATTTTCATCAGCAATAAAACGATCAAAAGAAGAAGAATAAGATGAAGTTGGTGGATGAAAAACAGTGAGGAGTGTCTATTGCCAAAAAAAAAAGAGAGAAGAATATGAATTTGACCTTCCAGGTATTCTTTACTACGGAAGTGATGAAAGATTTGTTCTCATAAGAGACCTTAGAAGCCATTATTGACAACATCGACTTGTACTCGATGGTACCAACACTTATCTTCTTGTCAAGCTCTACTCTTCGATCTGTGCATCCTACAAACGACACATATGTCGCCGACGATTCCTCAGGCTTTACCAACTTTCCTGTAACAAAAGTTTTAATTTGGTTATTCCTGAAAATATATTTTCTCAATATCATCCACAAGAATTAAAATAGGTACTGGACCAGTTGTCCTAAAATTTCTATAATGTTCTTCAAAAATTACACGTTGAATTTCATTTTATGTTATTAAACAAACTCTTGATGCAATATCATTCATTAGTATACTTAATATGTGCGTCTTGCATGTGTCAGTAATGCTCGTTCTGTCACTAGTCCATTTAAGGTATGATAAGTGTCGTTGGTCTTAGTCCAAAAGTCCAAATGTCCAAATGTCCGAGGGGAGTGTTAAAATATAGGACTACATGATATATACTCCTTGAGATGTTAAAATTTTCGGGATACTTAGGCCATGATTATTGCAAGGTTCTTAGGACAGGGTTCTTAGCGTAATATAAGAATCGTTTCTTAATTTTAACTAATAAAAAATTAAAACACGGTTCTTAAATCTCTTATTTAAGAACCGTCTCTTAAATTTTTTAGAGAAAATTAAGAGACGGTTCTTAAATTACGTTAAGAATCCTACCTTAACAACCTTCCAATAATCATGTCCTTATGTATTACGTAAAAGAATGAAACAACTAAAACCTTCTCCAAGTTCAAGAATTTGTTTGTAGTGATAAGTGGAGATAGTGAATAGAAGTATGTTATAATTGTTAGATTTGTTACCTGTCAAAAGATGAAGTATCAACTTGAAGAAGCCTCCATTTGCCGTAAGAAGATTAGGCCAATAGGTGAGGAAACGACCTAAGGATGCAAAGGGTTTTCTTAAGAGCATTAATATCTTTTGAACCAAAACGGCTAACACAATGATCCAT
>MU107147.1:0-65613 GCA_012274485.2 Sinapis alba | reverse complement strand
GAAGAAATCTCGTTTCTTTCATCCGCCATTAACCGACATACGGTGACATTACTATATGCTCTTGTCTTCAGTTTTAATCGTTTCGATTTATTCATTATTCAAACTTGCAAGCTTCTCTTTTTCTGTGAATATATTGCCAAATGATAAAAAAAAGAAGATAATTTCAATCGTTCGATTAATTCATTATTCGTTATTCTTTTGTCTTTCATTTAGTCTTCTTTGAGCAATGATAAGAGCGTTGGGAGGTGTTGCTACAGGCAAGTAGTATTGAGAAAACATCCTGATGTGATTTTTTTTCTTCCTTACTGTGTTTTGCAAAGTTTTTTTTTTTTTTTACAGACATGTTTCCCGTGTGTCAGCCACTTCGGTCTAAAGGAAACTTGGTAATGTTGTTTAAAGGATGTAGACGGTTTGTGAGAACAACATGCCGAGTTTCAATCCCTGGTGGTTCTTTGAGTAATGAATTAAAAGCACCTCCAAGGTTTCTTAGGGATAAAAAGATAGTTCCTGATGCTGATCCTCCCCACAAGGAAGATATCCATAAGCTGTATCAGCTTTTTGAGCAAAGGTTGTTATCTTTTTTTTTTCTCAACTGAAGTGAGCATATAAATCTAATGCCTTTCTTCTTTCTCTCGTCTAGTAAAAGACTCACTATCTTGACCGGAGCTGGGATTAGCACTGAATGTGGCATCCCTGATTATAGAAGGTGACTTTTGCATTATCAACGTTGTTGATTTCCATGTTCCCTTTTATTACTTCTCTGGTTCTGTTTTGTAATAATATTTTTTTTTGACGTGTGATTGTTTGGTGCAGTCCCAATGGAGCATACAGTTCTGGTTTCAAACCTATTACTCATCAGGTGATCTGAAAGCAAGAATATCGATGAAATCTTTACGTCAGCCAGTGCAAAATTTTGATTTGTGGTCTTAATCTACTACTGTTTGTAACCTCTTTTCCACAGGAATTCACTAAGTCAAGCCGAGCTCGTAGGCGGTATTGGGCAAGGAGTTATGCTGGTTGGAGACGGTTCACTGCAGCACAACCAGGTCCAGCTCATACTGCTTTAGCATCTCTAGAGAGAGCTGGACGAATTGATAGTATCATTACACAAAACGTTGACAGGTGAATTTATCATCTCCTCTCTTTTGTGGGATCTCTCTTCTCTGTTGGATGTTGTTGACTCTAAGCTCTTAAGTTTTTAGGCTGCATCATCGTGCTGGGAGTGATCCTCTTGAATTACATGGCACAGTATATACTGTTATGTGCTTAGATTGTGGCTTCTCTTTTCCCCGAGACTCGTTTCAGGATCAGCTAAAAGCTCTCAATCCTAAGGTTAGTGTTATAGCATAACTCGAATTCAACTGACTTAATGTATACTCAGCAAAGTTACAACGTTGTTGTTCTTGCTGTAGTGGGCCGAAGCAATAGAAAGCATTGATCATGGAGAACCAGGATCAGAGAAGAGCTTTGGCATGAAACAAAGACCTGATGGTGATATTGAGATTGATGAAAAGTTTTGGGAAGAAGGTTTTCATATACCAGTGTGTGAGAAGTGCCAAGGAGTACTAAAACCTGATGTAAGATCGTTTTCATAGCTGAGATAGAGACAAATCATTTGCTTCTCTTTCTTATTATGCTTTGGTTTTTTTAAGGTAATCTTCTTTGGAGACAACATCCCAAAGGAAAGAGCTACTCAAGCAATGGAAGCTGCAAAACAGAGCGATGCATTTCTAGTGTTGGGTTCGTCTTTAATGACAATGTCAGCTTTTCGTCTTGTCAGGTAATGCGAGAGAATAGTCTCTTACCGTTTTTGAGTTTTCATCTCATTGAGAAGCATCTCTCCTTTTGCAGAGCTGCTCATGAAGCTGGTGCAGTGACTGCAATTGTAAATATAGGTGTTACCAGAGCTGATGACATTGTTCCTTTCAAAATCAGTGCCAGGGTTGGTGAGGTAAGATAATTGTATCATTTGTTATCTTTTTCTTTATCCTTCAAAATAGCTTATTGGTTCCATGATCTGGTTGGTGCAGATATTACCCAGAGTTCTTGATGTGGGATCACTCGGTGTTCCAGCTCTATAGGACAATGTTCACGAACCAGAGATTGATCAATTAAGTGACTATGATTAATCAATTGTTTAATGCATACTTAAATTCCTGTAATGTATCTTTTCAAGTTGTAATTTTCAACATAAAATAAAGAGTAATTATCATTTTCGATACATATAATTGACGTCCAACCAAGGCTTGTCTGAACCAAAAGAGAGAGAAAGATTCAACGATACACCGCAGCTTCAAGTTGCAGAACATGGTGTTCTGTCAAAAAAACACTGGGTCATCTTCTACTGGACTTTACTACCGATTATACAAAAGTTCAAAAACCTAAGAAAGATCAGAGAGCGCCTTGTCGATATCCCCTGCGTGGTTCCGAAGAGTGTTCCACTAAAAGAAAACATTTCAAGTGTCAGACAAAAGCAGATAATAGCAGAAAGTAAAGACTTATTGGAAGTCATAGAAAAGGGGAGATAGATGTTAATTACCTGATCCATGCTTAGAGAGATACCTGCAACGTATAACAAACTTGTCAATGCCAACACGATTACACGTAGAAAGCCAATCTTGTTTCTTAGATACAGGCTTAGAAAATGCAAATATTTCATATGTTAATACATATAGTATCAACTCAACACTAGTACATACACTTTCCCAATCCACAGAATAGTCATTTATAAAACCCTACTACTATATGCAGTTGCTCCATTACAGACTAGATGCAGAAACTTAACAAAGCATAACTGAACTAAACTAACAGTCAAACATACGAGCGCGCGCGCGCACACACACAAACACACACATGTTTGCAATGAGAACAAGAGGAACACTCACAAAGAAACAAGAAAAGAAAAGAGAGTTTACCTTTCTTGCCGGGCAAAGGTTTACCATCTTTGACATAGAACTCACGAATATCAATCCAAATCTTGCCGTTCCAGTTCCTCACAGAGACTCTCCTATTCTTAGATATCTGAATTCAAAACCCCAACAAGCTATTATCATAAACCCTGACTTGAGTTAAAAACCTCTATTAAAAGGCAATCAAACCCCTTATATGTAACTCTTATTAGAGTAGATACGAGAACTGAGATGTTACAGAAAGAGAGATGGAGAAGACTCACATTGCAGACGACGATGTCGTCAGACTCGTCGGATGAGTCAGCTGCCTTTGCGACTTTCTTAGCCGGCGCGCGGGCTTTAGATTCTTCATCTGATGCTCGGACATCCTCGTCTTTTCGTTTTCCTCTCCACGACATTTTCTCCAGCGAATGACCTGTGAAAAAAAGCTCTATTCAGACCAAAGTGAATTCTCACGAAAATCCGAGAAATTACAGAGTTTACGGAAACGAGAGAGAGAGAGAGACCTGGTCGTGGCGCTGCAGCAGTAGAGAAAGCTCTCTTGTTCTAGACTCTTGAGAATCTTTTTACAGATAATGAAGGAAAGTGAAACGCCTATGTATGTCTCTGCTCGCGTATATTTATTTATGAAACGCGATTACCGAGCACGCGCTGTTGTAGCGTGTGTGATAAATATTAGAAGTAAAAATTGAAACCAAACCGTGTTATAGTCGGTTTTAACTTTAACTAAAGAAAAAACAAATAAACCAAACTAAACCGATACGGAAACAAGTTAGCATCATCTATCAATCTCTCTCGATCTGGTTTAGGGTTTAAGCAGCGATGGCTCTCTGAGCTTCTTCATTAGGGAAATCGTCATCGGCGACTTTGTCAACGCTTCTTCTAACTCCAGGTAACTTAATTGAGATAATCGCTAGAAGAGTTAAGATCCTGTTTATGATTTTTGAAGAAATGAAGTTCCTTTCGTGATTTATCTCTCCTTGTTAGCCATACATCTCCTAGATGCATAGAAACTGTTTGTGAAAATGCGTCAGAGATTGTTGATTTGCGTTTAATTTCATAGATCTCGCACCCAATTTTGCTTTTTGAGGGCTTGTGCAAAGTTTATCGATTTCGTCCCTCTTTTGAATTGCATCTTCCTCCAAATCCTAAGAAACTATGGATAGCTTTTAGATCACTTAGAATGAATCTTATAGATTGTTTTTGTCAGATGATCTTAGTTTAGTTCACTTCATAAACTCAATGTAGATCTTACAATTTGAAGCACTTCATTGTATGGTATAAACTTTTTAGATTTCACATTGAAAGTATCAGTTTCAAGTAAGAATTGATCCTATAACATGAACTCTTTTATTTATTTATTCTTGCTTGCTTGTGATCAGTTTGTTGATTCAATTTGTAGTTAAGGACTCAGTTTAGCCTAGTTTTTTATGTTCTAAGCTCGTCTTATTGCTTTATTATAGCTTTCTTTCTTTTTTTCTCTGCTTTGTTTGGCTTCAGATTTTAGTCAGAAGTTGATTTGTGTGACTTGAGATGGCATCGACGACGACGGAGCAGAGCGGGTTAGAGAATCAAGAAAGCCAACCAAACCAAGTGGCTCCTGGTTTTGTAGGAGCTATTGAAGAACAATACAAGAAACTCAGAGATCACGCCGAAGCTTATCCATATGTATGGGGTTCTTATACTGTTGTCTACGGTGGTCTTTTCCTTTGGACTGCTTATAGATGGAGGAAGCTGAGGAGAACCGAGGATCGAGTTCGTGGCCTTCAGACCAAACTTAGAAAACTCGTCGAAGACGAACAAGCTGCTGTAACAGCTTCTAAATCTGCTCAATCACTGGACAAGAAGACTTCTTCAGTTTCTGACAAGACATCACTGCCTTGATTAGTTATAATCAAAACCATTCTCTCTGTTGTAGACTTATGACGAGGTTGTTTTCAATATTCATGGTGTTAAATCTGTTTTATTACATTGCTTTTGTTATTTACTCGCATAGGCTTTTTATATAAAGTCAAATTCATGTACATGAATGAAAAAGACAAGAAAACGCTAAAGAATCATGTTAAGCGTTGTTGTTGTTCTAACAGACGGAGTTTCTGGTGCAGTGTAACGCTCCAGCGGAAGAAGTGAGTTCTTTAACGTTCTTAGCGTTCGCAACGGTGAACATCTGAGATGGGCCATAATTGGGCCGGGCTTTTCCAGTACCTTTCTGTAGGCCGAAACAAGCTCCGTTCTCGAAATAATCATTCACAGAGTAGAATTTCCATTGCATTTGATCACCTTGGCTACGTTTCTTCCAAGTTATCTACAACCAAGTACAAAAAAGTTACAACGTTAAATGAGAAGAAATGCGTTTGCGTTTCATGTTTCGCGACTGCGGCTTGATACGCACCTCTTTGCGTCCAGATTTTGGTGCGACGAAGTAGTTTGATTCGCTCTTCACGCGAGGGCTCATGCTTCCTCCAATAGCGTATTGAGTCCATCCTTGGTAATAGTTATTCGCAACATGAGCATATCCATATCTCACTCTGCATGTTTCACATGCATGCATGGTTACAAAATACCTCATGCATGGTTACAAATAAATTAAACTCAAAAATAGCTAAAAACGAAAAAATTAATAGTATGTAAATGCATTTATTTCCTATGCATCGACTGGATCGAACTGCCGAATCGGAAAAATTGGGTGCTATCATATAGCTTTGTATCGGCTAAGTTAAGGAGTTGGAGAAAGGGTTGATTTTTTATAAATACCTTGGCATCCTCTGGTTGCAATTAGGACCAAAGTGGTTAAACACAACAGTGACTCTCATATCTTTGTCTCTTACATAACCATCATCATGTCCAAGAAGCATAACCTTGTCCTGGTTCCTAAACCAATTGTTTGAAACCGTGACGTCAGTACTCCCTCTTGTGACGTCTAATAGACCGTCTTCGCAATCATATAACGTGTTATGGTCGATCCACACTTTCTTAGCCGTGACCAACCTAATTGCATCCCCATCCACTTGTCCAAGTTGAATGATCTTTGAGTCTGGTCCCATCACCGAGCTTGGTGGATGAGCTTTACAGTCATGGATTTTGAGTCCATGAATGATCACATCGGTGGCTTTGTAGACAATGAGACAAGCGGGACCAGAGAGATGAACGCTAACACCGCGACCGTCGAGTGTGGTGAAGCTGCTGATTAGTAGCGGTTTGTGAAGATTGATCTTCATGTTTCTTTTGAACGTGATCCATTTTTTGCCTTTGATGAGAGTTGCTCCGTATCTTAGGGTTCCTGGTTTAGGGTTTAGAGGATCATCAGAAGGGTCGGTTACTTTGTATTGTGTGACTCCTTTACCGATGTTTCCCGTCATCTTTCCGGCAAACCCGACAGAACACCGAGCCAGCTGATTACGGGTTTTACGCCAATGCGGGTTTGGTCTCCAACACTTGTCCATTACATTCAGTTCCGTGGCATCCAAGACATTTGCCACAAACAAAACGATCAAGACTGGAATCAACTCGATGGTGAAGAACCTAACCATGGTTCTTGATTGAAGAAGAAGGTTGAGTTTTATGATTACAAGCTATGTGTTATTGAAGAATGAGATCAGTAGATGGAGTACTTTATATACGTGAGAGATCGAGTTTGTTTTTTGGTAACCAAAAGAAAAGGTTTTATTTTCTATTTAGTGTGAGTTCATGAAGAACTAGAGAAGTTGTAAGTTGTAACAACTTGAGCAACCTTCTAAAAGTAAGAAAGGAACTATAGTAAAACTGTTTTTCTTAAATATAAACCAGTATTTTTCTTGGCTTGCTATATTTAGACCATAATTAACCCTAAGAACCCCAATTGGGGTTCTTAGGTTTTTTTTTTTTTTCTTTTCTGTTTTTTCAAAAAAAAAAAAAAAAAAATTAACCAATCGTGGGTCGCCACGTGTCCGTGGGACCCGTGAACAGTTTTAAGAAACTCTTAAGAACCGGTTCTTATTTAAGAGTTTTAAGAACCGGTTCTTACACTATTCATGGGACCCATCCCCCTAAGAACCCCTTTAATCATGCTCTTAGTATTTAGTGCAATTTTTTGATGATTTGTCATGAAGTTGATTCGATAAAAGAAATAAATATGTGTAAACCAAGAACTGCAAAATCCCATGTCATGATTTTTAAAAAATGAGAATCCAAAGTAGCAGAGAGTGCTGATTATGGAGGATTTGGGACATAAAAGGGATAATGAAAGGTACGAACTAAAAGAAGTCTTTTAGAAATATATACACAAGGGTGCTCATGGTTCAATGCTATTGATTTGTGAAGACATAAGCATTTCAGACATGGAGAGGACCGAACTGGCTGAAGAGTATTCTTGGTTTCAAACCTCTTTTTCATATGTCTGGTCCTTGTCCCATGGACGCAGAGAAGCCATAAGGATCATCATCATTAGCAGCAGTGGAGAAATCAAACTGGCCTTGATGGCTCAGATAAGAGCCACTGGCGTCCCCAATTTGAGGTGGTGCTAATGGAGCTGTGAGATCCTGTAGCTCCAAGTATAGCTCAGAGTTTTCAATTAGGTCGTAAGAGGATGTCCTTGGCATGATGTTGTGCTGCATATTGCTGAAGTCTGGTAGTTCGCTGAATATGTCTTCTCCTTCTCCTAAGCAGATTGGAGCTGAGACATTGGGATCATGTCTTGTCTGTAAAATGATGAACTATGAGACATATACAGATACATCAAGAATTTATACAATTTGATTCAGAGGCATAAGATTCTTTTTGTTAAACAGTAAATAAGCTTTATTTAATGTTAACCAAGTTCCAATACCATTAAAACACTAACGGTTGCAAAGCAGCCTTACTAGCCTAGCACGCAATGATACCCACTAAGCCAAAGAAAAATGATGCTGAACACCTACCTCATTGTTGCTGGGCTCAGAGAAACGCAAGTACTCATCCTCGTCAACAAATAGATCCAACATTGAATATATGTCATCATAGTTGTTGGGAGATTCAAGGGTCGTCGGTGCCAGAGAGGCAGTGGTATTAGAATCAAGAAGTGGTGCAGCAGACATAGGAGTGTTAGCCGCATCTCTCAGATGTAGAAGATCGCTGGTAGTGGTTGTAGCTGATAGGAAATCAGAGACGCATGATCCAGATATCATGCCACCAAAACAATCCTTAATAGGGTCATGCGACGACCCCACAACAAGACTGGTTTCTCCGTGAGCGTTGGTAGCAGGAACATCAGTATGCTGTTCCTCATCGCTCCAGTCTTCATCTTTAAACGGAGCTCCATACTGAGCTCCATTTCTAGGTCCCGGTCCATCTTTCTTGAATAGAACACACAGCACATACATATCCTGCAGCCAAAAAGAGTGATATAAGCTTAAATGAAATGAACGAGGAAGCTACAAGTTGAAATCATATAGCCATTTTTAAAATTAGTATGTTATTACCTGAGGAACATTCTTCTGTGTCAAAACCTTGTCTTCAAGCCTGTATTCATGCATAACCCAATCAGTCCGCTCTCCACGAGGAGACTTACCAAAGTGATAAACGAGTGTCTTAATCTTTCCCGCAACTTCACCATTGCACAAAACGTCTCTCTCCTTCCCTGTGGTCTTCCAGTAACCACACGCAGTAGCACGGTTTGCCCTAACTCCAGTTGAATATTTCTTTTCCCTAGGGCAGAAGAAGTGCCACTTAAGATCCCCACTCTTTATATAGGACTTGTCTGCAAACACACAAAGACTCGTAAGTTAGGATAAAAACGAACACGCATCAAGAAGAACAAGAAGGGGCTTAGAAATGAATACTACCAGGTAAATCAGAAGGTTCAAACTTGTAAATGTCAAGTTCAGCAATTGCATCAACGAGCAGCTTTTTTCCCAACACTTTCCTCTTCAGGTAATATCTCACGAGTTCAACATCAGTCGGGTGAAACCGGAATCCAGGAGCCAGTTGAGTTTTCCCCATTGGGAGAATCCAAAGGGGAAAACTTTCACTCTTGGGAACTGTTTCTTCAAGTTTATCAGTAGCAAAAGCGAATACTTTGTAATAAAATCAAACAGAAATTTGCAGAGAAGAAAAGAGAGAGAGAGAAAAAAAAAAGAGGTGAGAGAGAACGTCTAAGTCCAGTGCCTGAACAAGATGATCTGAAAGCACCACAACTTCCCCCTGCTCATGTAACCACAGTCGCACCAGAGAAAAGATGGGTTCTTCTTGCAGAGATCAACAGACATCTGGTGTGTAACTTAAAGCCTGTTGTTAAGACATTGACAGACCAAAAAGAAGACTTGAACTTTACAACCAACTAGATACGAGAGAACACACATCTGATGTAATAAGACAAACCCAGAAAGAGTAAAACCCTAAAAATGAATCGACTTCAGAAATCACAAATGAGACAGAAACCCTAATTTCAAGGATTAAAAGGGAAAACGAAAACTACAGGGGGAACATCACAATCAAGATCGAGAACATTGCGGAATAAAATCAGAAACATTGATTTTGATTCCGTACCTGGAGAGAGGGGAATACTTGACGGTGGAGAAGTCGATCGGGTGCTCAAGGGGAAGCGAGTGAGAGAGAGAGAGAGAGTCAAAGAGAGTGGCGTGAAAGAAAAGCCATAAGTGAAGAAGAAAAGGTTGTTTGGGGTTTATATACGACGGAGCTCGTTTACTAAATGAATGAAGGGTCCATTTTTAATCAGGCCTACATAGTTACACGGCCCTGAATTGCCTTTAACTTCTAAAGTTCTCTTTTCTGATTTAATCAATTTTCTCACAAAAAAAAAATCTCTATGGTGATAGAAAATTTAACCTATGTTGAAAGTTATATAAAAAAAATTCTTTACAGGAAATATAATATATTCTTTACATGTAGTTTAGAATTAAAGTTTTACAATTTTATATGTGTTAGTTCCTTTTGAACCCTATATAATAGTTAAAAAAACAAAAGTATATCATTTCCAACCTTTGATCATAATGCAATCAACATTAATTGTTTTGAATATATGTAATATGTTATAGGGTTGTTTTAGTTTTCTAAATTTGTAGTAGACATGTTCAAATATGATTTTATCTGTTCAAAACAATTATTAATATGTATAATGTGTATATATAGTTCTAATGTTTGGTGTAATTAATATTTATATTCTAAACAAGAAAGGACAAACTAAGAATGAAATCTGTAATAGACTAAAATTTTATAGCATAAGTAGCCTAGTTGAATAATTAATACTAGATGACTGCCCGCACCTTGTGCGGAAGTTATTTAATTAGTTTAAATATTAAATTAATTAAAATATATAATTTTATCTTTTTTACTATAACAAAATTTAGATAATAGCTTACTACTTGTAAAATCTTTTATTTTTTCATCACCAAATCTCATATGTTAAAAAAAACCATCATCATAATAATTTAACAAAATTCTATTAATATATTAAAATCATATAAAAGTATTCCTCCTATTTCATATTGTAAGTAATTTTAGTAAAAAAAATTGTTTCAAAACATAAGTAGTTTTTAACATTTTAATGTAGCTTTTGCATTTATTATATATTGTGTAACTAATGAAAACATATTAGTTTTTTTTACAATTAGTTGAATTAAAATGATACTTTTTAAAAAGTATTAGATTTCTTAATATTAGTGATTTTATCTAAAATTATTTACAAATTTAAACCGAAAGAATATAAATCTACAAAATAAAACAATAATTATTAATTCTCAGTAAAGCATATAAACGCAATCCCCTCTTCATCAAACAATAATATAAATGAATGAACATTTTTCTTTTTTCGATGATTCATATGAATATCAATTTAATTGGATTTTATATGAATTTTCTATTCACATGAGTTTATAGTAACACTTTATAACAAAATCTACAATAATTTAAAATATATTTCTATTTAACTAAAATATTATTAGCTAAAAAAAAATAATATATATATATATATATATATATCTAGTAAAAACTGGATTTTTGAACTATAATGGCAAAAGATTGTATTCTTTGGACTTTCTATGATATATATATAAAAAAGAAATCTTTCTTTTTAAAATATTATATGATTTAATATTACTAAAATAAATATAAGATGAACATATATATAAAATTATTGCCAAAATTTGATAATACCCATTAATAATTATTAGAATATAATGAAAAATATTTATAAAATAATCACTAAAATTATTTAAAATTAAGACTAATGATTAAATTTAAAATCATGGAAAATATGTAACATAAGTTTCTAAAAACTAATAAAACATGATAAATAAGCAAAATAATATTATACAATTTAATATTACTAAAGTAAACATAAGATAAAAATATCTATAAAGATATTTCTTAAATTATTATTTATTCTAAATATAATTAAAAAAATATTTATAAAATTATTACTAAAATTTGATAATATTCATTAATAATTATCCAGAATATAATGAAAAATATTATTATACGATTTAATATTATGAAAACATATGATGAACCATAATTATAAAATTATTGCTAAAATTTGATAATATTCTGCTAATAACTATCTTAAATATAATGAAAATATTTATTAAATAATTATTAAAATTATTTAATAACTAACAGTTCACAAAATTATAAAATAAAACTAATAAATAAACTTAAAATCATGGAAAATATGACATGTAAGCTTCTAAAACTAATAAAAACATGACAAATAAGCCAAATCACTAATATGACATATATGCTTTTAAAACTAATAAAAATATGTCAAATAAGCAAAATAACCTAAAATTATGGAGAATGTAACAAATCAACAAAATCACTTCTTAAATAATAGTATAGATAAGCTTCTAAAACTAATACAAACATGACAAATAAGCCAAATCACTAATATGACATATATGCTTTTAAAACTAATAAAAATATGCCAAATAAGTAAAATAACCTAAAATTATGGAGAATGTGACAAATCAGCAAAATTACTTCTTAAATAATAGTATAGATAAGCTTCTAAAACTAATAAAAACATGACAAATAAGTCAAATCACTAATATGACATATATGCTTTTAAAACTAATAAAAATATGTCAAATAAGCAAAATAATCTAAAATTATGGAGAATGTGACAAATCAGCAAAATCACTTCTTAAATAATAGTATAGATAGATACATTGAATATAATTAATTATTATCTTTGGACTAGTAATTAATATGCATTGAATATGATTATTATCTTTGAATTTTGTACCGAATAGGCGAATAGAACCAACCAGATTTTTTATTCAAAAAGAACCAACCGTTTAGACCACGTTGTGAACTACAAATCTATTACGCATGCTGGTTAAAAATTAAATCGGATTATATGAGTCATCCTTTCCTTCCTCTCTAGACTACAAACGAACTCTTGATTTGCCTCATATTTCGTTTTGGATTTTCGTTAGATGATACAGTGCGTTATTGTGATCCAATGTAACAAAATCTATAAATAATAACAACTCAATTAAAATAATAAAAATGAAGAATGTGTGACAGAGCACATATTAAAACCAAGTCTTGATAATGTCATAACTAAAGATAAGCTGTCTCAACAAGAGAACTCCATAGTTACTCACAAGATAAAAGCCAACTCTTAATTAACTAAAAAGGTAAAGGGGTCTTAGACACGAGCGAAGAATATGACCAATGCACCGCTGATTGCAAATGATAAGACAGATACTGAAGATCCATGGTTACTATTAGAAGGGCTTGGAGCTGGAGCAGAACTCGAACCTGGTCCCGATCCATTTCGTGGTCCAGCAGCAGGAACTGGAGCTGTTACAGAAGAAAAAAAGTTAGTAGACGATAGTCAAAACACATAATCAAGGTTGATGCATCTACATGCTTTAAGGAGAATATGCAGAGAACTTTTTTTTTTTTTTTTTTTGAGCACCAGAATATGCAGAGAACGTAAAACTAATTTATATGATCCAAACTCAAACATAAACGAAATAGAGATTTATCACTTTTCATATGTAGCTACATAATTCAATGCACACTAAACTAGAGAATAGAGATCATGTATGCCACATAAGCTTTGGTACTATAATATGTTGTTTTGGTCACATAATGCAAGTAAACAAGGAATTATACATAGCATTGAACTTTGATAACAAAAAAAATACATAGCACTGAATTTCATTGGCATCAAAGACACATCATATTGAATGTGTGATCAGATCGTCATTTCAATCAAATTTGCTAGTTTCACTATTATTATTATTATTGTTATTATTATTATTATTATTATTATTGTTATTATTATTATTATATTATTATTATTATTATTATTATTATTATTATTATTATTATTATTATTATTATTAGAAGAAGAAACACCATAAACAATGGAAAAACTAGAAGCATGATGATTTGATTGTTTCTGGTTCATTTCATTGTTTCTTTCTTTTGTTATCACTTGTCAAAAATGGTACTCCGATTTTAGTCATAAATTAGTTAGTAATCGGTTATTAATAAAATGTATTTTAAAAACACCATTTTTATCATAATGGCTATTGACTTTACAAATCCACTACTTTATTGTTATAATGCCAAACAAAACATGCTTCAAGCAGAAAGTCCAAAGATCCAAAGCATTAAAAAATCAGAAATTTCACAGACCATGAAAATAACAATGATACAAATACAAAATTTGATTTGTTTATACAAAAGTAAATATTTTCAGATGGCATGCGAAAATAAAATAAAAACACCAAAGAAACTAAAGATTGATTTACAATGAAATCAACAAAGAGAAAAAGGAATATTTACCTGGAGCACTAGTAGGAGGTTTAGTAGACACTGCAACAACAACAACACAACAAAAGATCTCTGTTAGAGAAAGATCAAAAGATCCAACCAAAATATTATATACAAAAACAACAACAACAAAATATTATATACACAAACAACTACAAAAGATAGTCTGAGAGATAATATGAAAAAGAAAAAGAAAACTCACATGCACAAGAAGACATGGGAGGAGCATTAAGTTTGCAAGCAGCGGGAAGAGAAGCGGCTTTAGTGACGTTCAGATTGATTCCCATGGCGACACTGCTCTTCAACCCTTCGCACAGACATTCAGCTTTCGTGTCTAGAACTGTTTTGAGACCGGAGCAACACGCTGTCTCTGGTTTTTCCACTTGACTCCCTATCGTCACGAAAGGCAAACATTTCGTCATGGTTAGGATCACGGCGGTGCAATCGACGGCAGGTGCAGTGTTTCCTTTAACAGAGGGAGAGGAAACAGAGAGGAAGAGGAGGAGAAGAGGAATCGCGGTGGAGAAGGCGGCCATTGTTTGATTCTTATGTTTATAAAGTTGTCTGAACACTAAGAGAGATGAGGAAGGTGTGAGAAAATGAGAAGAAGGTTGGTGGTTATTTATATAGTTCTGAGTTCGTTAAAACGGCGTAGTTTTGATACGGCCTTGTTTAAAGAGAAAAACAGAAATCTAATTAAATTCAACCCAAATGTGTCTACGCGTTTAGTGATTATGGGATTCTCAGTGAAATAACTTGCCCATTTTAATTTGATTTGATCTTTTATGTTGATCAACATTTGTCATTAAAGAGATTAATTTTGAATAATTGATTTATTACCTAATAGTGTTGCTTTATTGGAAGAATATTGAAAGTAGAAACAAAGAGAAAGTCCAAGTAATATCTTCTTCACACGCTTTCCTTAAACTGGAGGATTTTGTTTTCAAACTTTTTTTTTGCTATCATGCCATATTCGTCATGTATTCGTGTCAATGATATATTGCCTTCTTTTTCTTTTTGTAACAATCCTGGATTCTGTATAAATATTAATGTTTGACTATAGTAAACAACTTTTGTTTTTTAATAAATACATTTTAGCTGTAAATTTACACAAAAACTAGTGGTTGGACTCATTAATTTAGTTGTAAAATGACAAAACAACTAAAGTATCTCTAAATTATCATCATTTATGTTTTATTTTACATAATTAGCATAAATTCAACAAATACTAAAGAAAAAAAATCTAAGAATTAATTTAAGTTTTAGCTCTTTTTAGGGTTAGAGCATGTACATCGCTTGGACGCTTGCCTTTAAACATCGGTTGTATAAAAAAAAAATTAATGGATTCTACGGAAATGATAACAAACGTGGCTTGTGTATGCAAAATAAAAAATATTTTCATTTCGTTGCTTACACTGTTTTGCAGACCCTACAATATGTGATGGTCTGCTATTGATTCGATTTTTTTTAATTAAAAAAAAAATAAAAAAATAAGAGACGAAGATGGGGTTTTAGCGATGCACTTGCTCTTAGATAATCAAAATTTTCAGATACAAGCACTTAATACCAAAAGGTAACAAAAAACATATAAAATGTGAAAAGCAAACCAAAATCCTTAGTTATTCACTTATTTGTAACGTACATATATATATATATATATGTATATATTCATTGAGCAAACAATCTGGAAAGGGATTTACATTAAGATCCATCCTTTCACCCACATTACTAATCTGATCACCACACAATCATAACAACTGTTTAATTAATTAATTAACCATAGAACAGTTTCGTCGAATCTCTCCAATAAACCCTGTCTTCACCTGAATTTCACTCATTCTATTCATTGCCCTCACAAATATAGTGTTGAACCTTTTGAAAGTTATGAACTGCTGCATCATACGGTAAATAGTCGGGATGTTCAAAAGGCTTTGATCAATATCGAGGACTGCACTTCCGTTGAGGATGTTCTTGAAAATGGATGTGTCGAAGACGAGCTCACTCCCCGTGTCTAGAGCCACGCGTCTCGAACCGTCGCCGCCTATGGGACATGACTGCTGCAGCATCGCCAAGAACAGAGGGTTGAAGTTCAAACCAGTACTGAAGCTTCCGTTGATGCTGTTTATCCTATGAGCGATTGAGTTCTTGCAAGACGCAGTTCCAAGTGTGTGCGCTCCTGTTTAATTAAAAATGTTGAGAACCATGTGTTGTTGTTTTATTAAAGTAACGTAGTCGATGATGATATGCATTGCAACCAGTGTCGGTCTAAACATTTAATTATTTTCATAATACTCTCTACACTCAAATAGGATTTTATGTCCTTAGATTATGATTAACCCTAAAAATTTCAACTGAAATTCTTAATTTTTTTTTTTGGTTTGATTAAAAAAAAATATTAACTAATCGTGGACGGGTCACATATTAGCGAGGCCTGCTAATAGTACAAAAGCTGAATTCTTTAAAAAAAAGAAGGAAATGATGGTTTTTAAAAATATGTGGATCCTACCTCTTAAGAACTTCTAAGATGTGGGGTTAATCATGGCCTTAATCTTTATATAATTTTTGTATAATGTATTACATATAACTAAAACTATCGTATAAAACCATGAAGACTGTTTTTTATTTGTAAAATATCAAAATCAATTGTATAATTTCAAACTATTTTAGAGATTTTTGGTATGCAACGATATGCTACGTCTGTCTAGAAATGAACAACGAAATTATGATTAAACAATGTAATTTGTTCTGTAGTAAGATGATAATAATACTAGTATATACCCAAATGGTGTTTTACTTTACTGACCTATGAGAACAACGAATTCTTCAGTGGTAAGCCCGTAATTAGCAAATATTCTGAGCATCTCGGTAATGGAATCAGTTTGAGACGGGAGACTTTTGACGTTGGCTGCCAATGAAACATTTCCATCTCTACGTCCTAGTTTTACTTCCCAGTACGGTCCCTTCGTCTGTACATGCATGTCCATTTTATATGTAAACATAAAGGTTATCTAATCTAATAGTTTATTCCAAGAGTTATATATGATCAGTAATATAAGTTTTTTTTGTAAATTTTTTTTCATATTGTTTCTTTTTAGTTTTCATACTAGTATATAATGTAAATTTTAAAATAAAACGGTAAAAAACCAACCCAAGTTAGTCCACTTAAGGGCATGATTATTAGAAGTTTTAATTTTTTCTTAGTTAAAGTTAAGAAACGATTTTTATATTACGCTAAGAATTTCGTCCTAAGAACCCTGCAATAAACATGGCCTAAAAGACCAAATATTTGAAAATCTTGTTTTTGTTCTTGGATAAATTATGTTTCAATAAAAAGAATTATCCAATAAAAACTGTTTTGAAAAATATATAACATTGGATCTATTATAGTTTAAATAACTAATAGAAAGTTAACCATACAACGAAATTTATTTTTGATTCTCATAAATGGTATCATTGTGAAATTATACGTATTCCATTTCCAAATGTTTATACTTTATCTTTGTAGTCAGAGACTCGGAGTAATAAATATATTTTTGATAACTGTATAGTAATATACTTACGAGGACGACGGCTTCACGAGCAGCTAAAGCTAAAATATCAGCACACGAGACAACACCAGGACACGCCAACTCAATCTCGTTTTTGATTTCTTCAATGACTTCGAAACCACGGAGGTTGAGGTTAGCCTCTGCGGTTTTCTCAGTGTTAGGTCCCGAGAGAAGCACTGAGGCATCACACCCTTGGACGAAACAATCACTAAAGAGCAATTTTAGCATGGCCGGTGCGATGCTTGGTTGTAATAGAAAATAAGCTTTCATGGTTGCTTGGACGATCGATTCTGCAAGAGGGCACGCCTTGGAGTAGAAACTTGTCGTTAACAACTGACCTTTGACCGAGACGGGACGATAGCTGAAGATGATCAAGATCATGAAGGAAGAACATAGTATTATTGATCGATCAACACCCATATCTCTTTACAATTTGTCTTTTTTTTTTTTTTAAGGATTGAAGAATTTTAGATGCTTGATTTTCTTCAATAAGCTCGTGAGATGATACATACGAGGGGGATTGGATCAAGTTGCTCAGCACGCTTTGGGGGGATTGATCGAACTCGAAAGCACGTTGGTTGACCATGTTTATTACTTAAATAAAGCGTATCGTTAAAGGCAATGTGTGTATAATATACCTAATATATATATATATATGTACTGATTCGCGCCGTGCACATAATATGATTAAATAATTTATAGAGAAATTCCCTTAGATAACCCCTTTTAGTTTGTTTGTCACAAAAATAGCTTTTAAGGAAGAAAATGACCAAAATGTTTTTTTATAAGGTAAAAAATTCATCTATATGCATTTATACCCTTAGGGTTAACTAATTTGGACTTTAGGGTTTAGAGTAAAGGGTTGAGTTTGGGGTTAGGGTTTCAAATTTCAAAAAAAAAAAAAATCAAAATTTCAAAAAAAAAAAGTCTATTTTGGTCATTTTATTTTTTGAGGACTATTTTTGTGACAAAAACTTAAAAATGGCTATTTAAGAGAATTGCCCTAATTTATATTAGGTTGTATGAAGATATTTATCATACATAGTTTTTAGGGATATACATTTAGATATTCGTTTGAATTTAATTGATCTATTTAAATTTTAGATTTTTAAAGTTAATTTTTTTAATATGATGAATTTTGGTGATGAATTTATCATTACGGGTTCAGTTCGATTTTGAGTTCAAATATCTATTTTAATTATGTAATTTTTTACACAAATCCAAAATATACTTAAGTCTTCAAAATTCAAAAATAAAATAATACAAAACATAAAAAAATGAATAATGTAAAACTAAATACTTAAATTTACATAAAATAGTTTTAATTTAAATATTTAGATAGAGAACAAATATATATATTCAGTATTTTAAATATTTTTTTATTATTTTAGATATTTACTTGTAACCATTTTGATATTCTTAGATATTTTCATATTTTTAGATATCTAATATATATAAAATTTAAAACAATTATTATACTTAATTTAAGTATATTTGTGATTTAGATATTTTTAGTATCCAAAATATTTCAGTTTGGATTCCGGTAGGAACTGATTATCCATATATTAAGTTTTTAGACCAATCTGAATACTTAATCAGTTTTAGTTTGTTTTTAATATTACTTTCAAATCAAGTTCGGTTCGATTCTCGGATCCATATATTTTACTCAAACTTACTTTCTTCTACTAATATAAAGAAAATAAAATAAATATAAAACAAATATTCTGAGTTTATTTTACATACATAATTATTGGACCATACTTTAAGATTATCAATAAAAAAGGTTAGGTGTCGTGTAATATTATTGGACATGTTACAAAATTAATGTAGTATATAACTAATAACGTGTATTTCTTATAAAAAAATATTGGTAAATATAATAAAAATTGAGTAAAGAAGGTTAGAGTTGCGTCGAAAATAATGTGATCTCTTGACTTGGCACATGAATTATGTTTTTAATCAATTTCGCAAATTTTCTTTATTTTTAAAGATTTCTGATTTTTTCTATCAATCTGATTATATTTCTAATTCTTGTTTAATATGAAAACTCCATAAAGAAAAATAATACTTGGCTAAACTAAATATCAAACTTTGTGTATGGTATTTTCACCTTAGTTTCTTAGTTCATAACCAATCATAATTATTTGTTGCCTTCCTATACATAAGCCTCTTCCATGATCAAGTTCGACTAGATACAATTTTTTATAAAACATTCTTATTCTAACATTTTAGTTGATACGAATTATAATGATTTGTATTTTTAATAAAAATAATACAAATGTTAAAAATGCATGAATTGAAAATGAAATTAAAAAAATTAGTGTATGAACTATGAACACATTAAATTGTTTATATTGAATTTAAAATAATTAATATGTAAATATATTAATTGTTAAATAATTGTGAAACTGATATGTCATTATTGTAAAATAATTATAAAATTGCCACATGTCAATTTATGTGTGAACACATTTATTAACAAATGTTTTTTTAATATATAGGAGATTATACTATAACTCATAGGAAACGTCTCAATGAAAATTATCTAAGTTGACTTTAGCTATTTATATATGGTTATGTGGCTTTCTTTGTGTTATCGTTAGACCTAAAATCGCCTGGCAAATTAGCATATCTATATTTTTGTATATTCTGATTGACGATCCTACTCTATATCACTGAACAAGCTGGCACATATATTTAACATTATCTAAACATTATTTGTGAAATAATTTACGGTTATCCGCAAACTCGTGATATAAATGTTGTATGAAAATATATCGTAAATATAATGCCATAAATTTTAAATAATAATAAAAATATAAAATGATAACTTTTAGCTAAAAATATTTTTAAAATCGAAACTTTCAGTATTATATTTTTAGAAATATGAGATTTATTGATAATTCAATAATATTACTGTAAGTCGGAAAAATATTTATATTATATGATTTTGATTAAATGATTAACAAACACATGACCTATGAATTAAAAAACTATTTTAAATCATTTTATGATTATGGAATTATCTTATATATCACTTCATTGAAATTTAATGAAAAATAATTTTCATTTCTAAAGTTTTTAAAAGTTTGATACAAAATAATGATGAGTATTTAGTAGGCTTGGGCGTTTGGGTATTCATTCATGTTCAGATCGAGTATTTCAGATTTTCAGGTACTTTGGTATAATTGTATAGAACATGTTCAAGTATTTTTATATATCGGGTCAGGTTTGGGTATTTTTAATTTGAGTTTGGTTATTTCGGATCTGATTCATATATTTTAGATCTTTAAAAAAGTCAAATTCCTTATTGCCCAAGTGTCATATATTTCAAAATTTACAATTAACTTAACTGGTTTTTACAAAAAATTAATAGGCTGAACGATTAATGGGTTTGAAAACAAAATTTTAAAAATAGAAAAACATTGATTTAGTTGTTTTTTGAGAATTTGAATGCAACTTTTGTTAATACATGAAATAAGAAGTTTGACATGTATTTAAGGAGATATCAAATCACTTTGCCCACAACTATATATATGTTATATGATCTTGAGCCATGTACAACATTAATATAAATATTTTGAATAAAATGTGAGAAGTAAATTAGAAATATAAGATTAAGTATACATATGTTTGGTTATCTTCAGATATTCGTTCGGGCTCAGATATTACCCGTACGGATTCAGATATCCAATCTCTTCTAACTTAATACCATTCGAGTATTTTGCTACTTCGGTTTATATTTTACATATTGGGTTGAATTCAGGTATCAGGTAAAATGCCAAAACTTAGTATTTAGTAATAAAAAATGTCAATGAAATAACATATAAAATTATTACATTACTTTTTACAACACATTATATATTTTCTTTGTGTTTGTCTTCATTTGTTTATTCTTATTTATCTCATTATCAATTATTTTTTAATTACATTTAACATGCATTTCTAATATTTTCTAATTTCCTTCCATATTTTTGCCAAATATCTCTATCTTTCTCTAAATATTAACATAAAACCATACAATCATTGAATCAAAAAATCATCTTAGAATCATTTTCAGTCATTTCATTATCTTATTTACTATATTATGGTTTCTTTAACTTAAACACACAAAAGTATAGTAGTAAAGTTCTCAAATATTATGTTGAATATAATGTGTCTAATCTTCAAAACTTATATATTGAAAAACTGACAGATATATTCTGCACTGTACATTGAAATAATCACACATTTATATAGATATGTAATTATCATATTTCTTTTATCTTATTTTAATTTCTCATCATTTTCCAAATTTTCTATTTTTTTCTTAATAATTTCTTATAAATATTTAAAATTCTGCTAAAATAATTTTGAAAGCCATGATAGTTATTTTTTAATTGTTTTTTAAATCTTTATAAATGATTTTCAAAACATGGATAAATTTATAATAAAATAATAGTTATATAACTTATATATAAATATAATTTATGTAAAATATAAAATAGTTATATTGATTTATACATAAAATTCATTCATTATATTTATATAGATTGTAAATATAAAAATTAATTGATCAAACATTACTCTTTATATAATTTCAGCACTTAGTTATTATAAATCATTATTTATAATACTATTAAAATTATTTGGTAAGTGATATTGATTTTTACGAACTTACATTTACTTTTTAGATATAAATAAAAATAAATAAAAATTAATAATTATTGACTAATCAAATTATAATAATTTTCTTAAGACTTCACCAATGATATATACGTAAGCAAAAGTTCAATTAAAGTAACTTCTCGTTTAATATATAATTTATATATTATTTTAGAAATGATTTCTATATCTTATTATGATAAATTTATTTTAAGCGATGATAACTATTTTTTAACTTTTCAGTTTTCAATTTTTATTAATGATTTATAAAACATGTGTAGTTATAAGATTTAGTAGTTATACTTTCATTTATTATATAAATTATAAATATTAAAAATAATTGATCAAATTTTGTTAGTATTTCTATAATTTTGAAGATTACTTACCATAAGTTATTTTTTGTAATATTGTTTAGATTATTAACCAATTAAATTATAACAAGTTTTAAGATTTCACCATTAATCAACACATTAGCGAAAATCACTTAAGTGACTTCTCATTTAATATATGAGAGGATATATCATTACTAAATTCAATTCCAACAAAAATAATAACATAGTTTAAAATATAATGTTATGATATTAACTTAATTATGACATATATAAATTTCCTTATAAAATTAATATTTATTGGCAAAGTTTTTTAATATAGTAATGACTATTAACTCGTATATCATCATTAGTATATTATTTTTGTATAAATATTTATTTTGGGAAGAACTATTTAAATATATTAATAATTAATAATTCATATATCACCACTATATATATATCATATTAATAAAAATTAACTGAATATAGTTACAAA
Organism: Sinapis alba; assembly: GCA_012274485.2. NCBI lineage: Eukaryota > Viridiplantae > Streptophyta > Magnoliopsida > Brassicales > Brassicaceae > Sinapis > Sinapis alba. The sequence continues at coordinate 42,941 of MU107147.1, read as the reverse complement.
TATTTTTTTAGATCAACCTATAAATCATATATATAATAAAATTTAGTTGTAAGTAGTCATCAACAAATAGAAAATCAAAGTAACACTAATCAAATATATAATATTTTATAGTTAAATGATTAAAATTTCATTTAATTTTATCATTTCATTATATTAATTAACACATTATAAACAAAAATTCAAATTTCATTAGAATTTATATATATATATATATATATATATATATAAACATTTTTAAGAGTACCTGATACGAGATATATTTAAAATAAATAATCATTGAATACAATATTATATAAAATTTATTTTTATAAAATTTAATATTAAATCTATTTAAATTTAAATAAAAATAACAGTTAAACCAAATCTTACTAAGAAATACATATGTATGGTTTTAGTTTTTTCAAACCGATCAAGTTAAAATATAAAAATGATGATGTTCAGATATAAACTTTTATAAAAAAATAAAATAAAATAATATTATATTTAAAATTATTATTTATATACATGATGCATGAATATTATTTTATTAGACTTTGTATATCTAAATATAGACATATTTAAAATTATGTGATAACAAGCATATTTAAAATAAATAATCAATAAATATAAATATAGTATACTGTAAATTAAAAATTAATTTATAAAATGTAATCTTAACTCTATTGAAATTTAAATAAAACCAAAATGAAATTGTTAAACTAAATTAAAAGGAATAAAACTAAAATAATACATTTATGATTTATTTTTCCAAAAATGATAAAGTAAAAATAGTAACATAATAATGTACCACATAAACTAACATTTACTTTTAAAAAAAAATATTATACTCTAATTATTATGTCTGCGTAAGAAAACTCATAGTTATTTTTATTATTTAATAAAAAGATGACTTTGCAATAAACCAAGAAAATTAATTTCCATCAGTAAAGCACTATTGATTAAGATGGAGATTTGACTGTGGTAAACCAATTATAAAAACAACAAAAGTGGGATTTGGCAATAAACCAAGAAAATTAATTTCCATCAGGTTTAGGATTTAAATCATTTAAAATATGGTAAACCAAAAGGAACCCAAAAATCATATAAAAGTGGACTGATCAATTGTCTGGAAAACGAATACAATAGCATCAAGCGTTTCGCACAAGATGTTATATGGACTGATCGAAAATAAATACACAAGGCCCCAAAAAAGAATAATTGACTAGGCCCAATAACCCAATAAAAAGATGATTTCGCAATAAACCAAGAAAATTAATTTCCATCAGTAAAGCACTATAGTCTATAGATTAAGCTGGAGATTTGACTGTGGTAAACCAATTAACAAAACAACAAAAATGGCATGCAGGTGGGATTTAAATCATTAAAACTATGGTAAACCAAAAATATTTTTTGGATATTCAAAACCAAATGGAACACAAAAATCATATAAAAGAGAAAAGCAACGCAAATTCATCCAGCGTTTGTCACAAGATGTTATATGGACTGATCGAAAATAATACACAAGGCCCAAAAAAGAATAATTGACTAGGCCCAATAACCCAATCAAACCAGTTCATTCCTTCTGGTTTCTAACTATGTACAGGGAGTCACTTTTGTATCGGCGTTTCTCGTTTGATCCGACGCTTTGTCGAAACTCTTTCAGCTTTGATTTTGTGAAGATGACGGAGGAGAGCAGCTTGGATGGCGAAGAGATCGATAGCTCACGTGGTGGCTTTGGAGATTTGGCGTCTATGGACTCTATCGAGTCTCGATGGGTTACTCAAGACGATGATGATTCCGAAAACGACGTTCACGATGATGATGATGATGATGATGAAGACGACGAATTCTACGGAACCGGACTGGAATCCGAGGATGAGGAGATAGCAGAGCACCGTCTGATCCGCGCCCGTCCGCGTGCTGACTCCTTCGACGTGGAAGCCCTTGAAGTTCCCGGTGCTTCGAGGAATGATTACGAGGTGTGATTAATGGATGGTTTAGTCTTTATGCATATGAATGTGTGTTTTAGTTTTATCTTCAGAGTTAACCAAACTTCTATTTGTGTGTGGGGTTTACTTTGATAGGACTTGACGGTGGGAAGAAGAGTGTTGCTTGCATTCCAGACACTAGGGGTTGTCTTTGGAGATGTAGGAATCAGTCCATTGTATACATTCAGTGTAATGTTCAGTAAATCACCTGTCCAAGAGAAAGAAGATGTCATTGGAGCATTGTCGCTAGTCTTATACACTTTACTTTTGATCACTTTTATTAAATATGTTCTTGTTGTTCTATGGGCAAATGATAATGGTGAAGGTATGATTTAAACCCACTTCTTCTTTTTTGGTCTTCTTTGAATCTTTTACTCTTTATCAACTGGTTTGTGATATTATCAGGTGGGACCTTTGCGTTATACTCGTTAATCTCTCGTCATGCCAAGATTAGTCTTATTCCTAATCAACTTCGCTCAGACGCCCGGATTTCAAGTTTTAGACTAAAAGTGCCTTGCCCTGAGCTTGAGAGATCACTGAAACTCAAAGAAAAACTCGAGACTTCATTGGTTTTGAAGAGACTTCTCCTTGTGATAGTTCTCGCTGGAACTTCAATGGTGATTGCCGATGGGGTTGTTACTCCTGCAATGTCAGGTTTTTATATAACCTTCTTATAAGTATGATTCTGATTGAATACCATATGAACTTTTCTGAATTACTTTTTTCCAATAATGCAGTAATGTCAGCTGTTGGTGGACTTAAGGTCGGAGTTGATGCAGTTAAGCAAGGTAATGCTGATGATGATAGTTTAATTTACTATTTGAAGCTGTTGGTGCTTGTTTCTTTTATCTTTGTCATTGTATCTTTTTGTGATTTTTCAGCTATTTCTTGTTTCTTTCTCCTTTGCAGATCAAGTGGTGATGATTTCGGTTGCATTTTTGGTGATCTTGTTTAGTTTACAAAAGTATGGGACGAGTAAGGTGGGACTAGTTGTGGGTCCCGCCTTGCTTATATGGTTCTGCTGTCTTGCTGGTATCGGCATTCACAATCTGGTCAAATACGATAGCAGTGTTTACAGAGCATTTAACCCTGTCCACATCTATTATTTCTTCAAGAGGAACTCTATAAATGCGTGGTATGCACTGGGAGGTTGCATTCTCTGTGCTACAGGTAATTTTTCTCAGTTTTGACGGATGGCTAGAATTCCATCATAAAATGAACTAGAATACTCTTGTAGGTATCTAAGGCGAACAGAACCGAGTAAGCCGTTTTACGCTTAATACTCTGTGCTTCCTTTGTTATTTTTTCATGTTATATATTTTATATCGTCCAGGCTCAGAGGCATTGTTTGCAGACCTTTGCTACTTTTCTGTGCGATCAGTTCAGGTAAAAGAAGAGTGGGAATGGCCCTTGGCTCCTGATTTTTATTTTATCTTTTTTTGTATGATACTTGTGCTCTAATTTTCTGCTACTTAAATTTATTTCGTTTTTTCTTTTGCAGCTTACGTTTGTGTGTCTCGTCCTGCCGTGCCTCACGTTGGGCTATATGGGACAAGCTGCATACCTGATGGAGAATCATGCAGATGCTAGTCGAGCTTTCTTTTCATCTGTTCCAGGTAATTTCAGTTTCTTCCTTTAGTCAGTAATATCCATGCCTCTTTGGCGAACGTAACCACTTTGATACCACTGCAGAGGCTGTTTAGTTATGAACTCATCATACTGTTCTGCAGGTGCTGCATTCTGGCCGGTTCTTTTCATAGCCAACGTTGCAGCTTTGATTGCCAGTCGCACAATGACGACGGCAACATTTTCATGTATTAAACAATCAACAGCACTGGGTTGTTTCCCTCGTCTTAAAATTATTCACACTTCTCGGAAATTTATGGGTCAGATCTATATACCTGTCCTAAACTGGTTCCTTCTTGCCGTTTGCCTGGTCGTAGTCTGCTCAATCTCAAGTATCAGTGAGATTGGAAATGCTTATGGTAATAGCTGTTTTTCTCTGTTTCCCCATTTTAGCTTCGGTGGTTCACTATGCCTCCCCTTTTTGAGTTTTTTTTGTTTGTTTTAATTTCCAGGGATGGTTGAACTTGGAGTGATGATGACAACGACAATTCTAGTGACGTTAATCATGCTTCTTATATGGCAGATAAACATCGTGTTAGTGTTTGCGTTTCTGATAGTTTTCCTGGGAGTGGAACTAATCTTTTTCTCGTCAGTTATAGCGAGTGTTGGGGATGGAAGCTGGATAATATTGGTTTTTGCAGTAATCATGTTTGGTATAATGTATGTTTGGAACTATGGAAGTAAGCTCAAGTACGAAACAGAAGTCCAAGAAAAGCTGTCAATGGATTTGATGAGAGAACTTGGGTGCAACCTGGGAACAATAAGAGCTCCTGGTATCGGTTTGCTATACAATGAGTTAGTGAAAGGCGTACCAGCAATTTTTGGCCATTTCCTGACTACTCTTCCTGCAATCCACTCCATGGTGATTTTTGTCTGTATAAAATACGTCCCGGTACCAGTTGTACCTCAGAGTGAGAGGTTCCTCTTCAGACGTGTCTGCACCAAAAGCTATCACTTATTCCGTTGCATTGCCAGGTCGGTCTTTTTTCTTAGCTTTGACTGCCGAAGAAACCATATGTAAACACAGTTTGTGTTGATTTGATGAAGGTATGGTTACAAGGATGCAAGAAAGGAGAACCACCAAGCATTCGAGCAGCTGCTGATTGAGAGTCTCGAGAAGTTTATACGGAGAGAGGCTCAAGAACGTTCCCTGGAGAGCGACGGGCACCATGATTCAGACTCAGAGGAAGATTTTGCAGGTACTAGAGTTGTGATTGGCCCCAACGGAAGCATGTACTCAATGGGCGATCCTCTTCTCTCTGAGTACATAGAGTTAAACAAACCGATCATGGAAATGAACACTTCGTCTGATCATACAAACCACCATCCCTTTGACGCCTCGTCTGACTCCTCTGTATCTGAAGCGGAGCAGAGCCTGGAGAGAGAGTTGTCCTTCATACACCAAGCCAAAGCATCAGGGGTGGTGTATCTACTCGGACATGGTGATATAAGAGCAAGAAAAGATTCATGGTTCATCAAGAAGTTAGTCATTAATTACTTTTACGCATTCTTGAGGAAAAACTGCAGAAGAGGAATTGCAAATTTGAGTGTGCCTCAATCGCATCTGATGCAGGTCGGCATGACATACATGGTCTGAGCTTCTTATTTCGAACATAGCTTCTTTTTTCGTGTCCATAGATTTAATTATTTGTAAACCGCCTGATGTTTCCGCATTGTAAGTGAAGAATCTGAGTCTTTCACTACTCAAATCTGTAGAGAGCATCTAGTAGAGGAAACAGCTGAAGCTTATACATGATCGATGTCACGTTGTCTTGTTTTAACGTCTATAATTTGTTTACCGCCTCCGATAAGCATATGCAATTATTAATCGCATGTATTAGTTGGGACGTCTAGGTTTAAGCAGGCCTAGATATACAATCACAATTTATTACAAATATGATCTGTGTAAAAAAAAGAGAGTCGGTTATTCACAAGTATTAAGGAAAGATCAAACTCAGTACAATGTAGGATATGATATAAGTTAAGAAGGATCAGGAATAAGATTCTGAGAATCTGTCTCACTATATATACACTTCCCTCTCGAACCAAATCGTAAAACAAAATAATAACTGAGAAGAAGTGAAAGAGTGTAAAATGAATTATTGGTTAATCTGTTCACTGTACAGTATGTAAAAGCCTATTTGAGACGAGGGACTGCTAGAGAATTTTCTTATACGAAACAAGGAAGCTGCTGCAAGTAATTAGTTTCTCTTCGTTGGTGTCTAATTTGAGACATTTAACCCTATATTTTATTTGTCACTTCTTACTTCAAATACACTGTTTCTGGTATATGGTTTTGGAGAGTAACAGGTGGTTTACTATCACTGCAGATTTTAGTCACTCATGGGTCCTTTAATCCCAAAACAAGACGGCAAAGAATGCTGAGAAACGACTCCGGAGACTCATGAGTTAGACTGTTAGAGAGAAACTGATCCAAACCCTTTCTTGTTCACCAAGCTACCTTTTAATTCTCTAAAACCCTAAAAGGAAAGTTTTGATTATTCAGTTCATATAAACCTATTAATATCAATTGTAATTTTATGGTTTATCTAATTCGGGTTACATGTGTACAGACTGGAATTGAACTTTTACCTCTAACTTGCGTAATCGGATGTCTTCAGTCTTTTTTAGCTCATCTGTTTTCATTAAGGTGCTTTATACAATTATAATATCCCACAGGTCCTTCGCTGTAATTTCTTAAATTACACGGACAGACAACAAGTCACGTTTATTTTGAGTTTCCGACATAACTGAAACAGCTTTGTCTCTCTTCCGTTTTATCGTCACGCCTTTCTTCTCCTCTGTTTCATTTTTTTTTTTTTAACTTTGAAAAATGTTTGATCATCTGAAACTGTTGCGATGCTTCAGCTTCACAGCATCACGTGATTGGCTATTCAAACAATCATTCTCAAACGCCGGTCTCCGTTCCGTCACCACCGATCTCTCCAACGGCAATCCCTTCGCATCAACGACGACGACGTCTATGCATTGTTGGATCCCTAAATCTCCAAACCGATCTAAACCCAACCTCCTCCTCCTCCACGGCTTCGGAGCAAACGCAATGTGGCAATACGGCGAACATCTCCGCGCTTTCACAGGCCGGTTCAACGTCTACGTCCCTGACCTCCTCTTCTTCGGTTTATCTTCCACATCGGAACCGAACCGGTCCGAGTCTTTCCAGGCTCAGTGTCTGATGAGGCTAATGGAAGCACACGGGGTGCATAGGATGAGCATTGTCGGGATCAGCTACGGTGGGTTTGTAGGGTACAGTTTAGCGGCGCAGTTTACGGAGAAAGTGGAGAAGATTGTGCTATGCTGCGCCGGGGTTTGTCTTGAGGAGAAAGATATGGAGGATGGATTGTTTAAGGTTCCGAATCTTGAAGAAGCCACTGGGATTTTGATTCCTCAGACGCCCGAGAAGCTTAAGGAGCTTATTAGATTCTCTTTTGTTAAGCCTATCAAAGGTGTTCCATCGTTTTTTCTTTGGGACTTTATAGATGTAAGTTGTGTTTCTTGTTTTGTTTGCATTTTATGGGGGGTTTTTTTTGTATTGATTTTTTGTTTTTTAAATGGTGAAGGTAATGTGTATGGAGTTTGTAGAGGAGAAGAGAGATTTGATCAAATCAATACTCAAAGATAGGAGACTTTCAGATCTTCCAAGGATCAAACAGGTGCAAACACTAGCTAGCTTTCTTTTTTTACTATGTAGATTTTGGAGTTGCTGTAAATTTGTTTCTTTTTTTTTTTTGTGTGTGTTAAATTAGAAATCTTTGATCATATGGGGAGAAGAAGATCAAATATTCCCACTTGAACTTGGTTACAGACTGAAAAGGTATATTCAGAGATTACCTTTTTAAATTGTGAAACAACAACTTATATTTATAATGTCGTAAAAAAAAATGGTGAAACAACAGACATATAGGAGACAATGCAGAGATAGTGGTGATCAAGAAGGCAGGACATGCTGTGAATTTGGAGAAGTCTAAAGAGTTCCTCAAGCACTTGAAATCTTTTCTCATTGACTCTTTATGAACTGCTGTTTTATGTATTCCTTTTTATATATATATATAGATTGATGACTAATTTTTCACACTATTTTTCATTACTGCATTTGGAAAAAATAATCTTTCTTCGTTATTAAAAAATATCAACATCATGAGGGAATCACAAACACGATTATTTTGTTTGTAACATACATTAATGATTTACAATAAGCGATTCAATACACAACAAACAGTCTGCAGGATTGCGGAGACAACATAACTTAATGTATAATAACTAAAGGCCTTGATCTCTCTTAAATGGGCTATATCTTTGATTAATGGGCTTCGAGGAAAATGTTTATTCGATTGAATTTGTGGAGCTCGAATTATGTAGGGAAGATTCCAAAAAGTTGACTCTTATTTACAAAAGACCTGGGACAAATCTGTATAGAGATTGGTTAGCCAACATAAGACCAACGTACCTCACAAGATTAGTGATTGATTAATAAACCCAACTTATCCAAAGATTTTATACTCATTAATTTTGTTAGACCAGCTCCATCAGTGTATCTTACAAGAGTTCTAACAAATAAAAATAAAAGAAAAAATTAGAAAAATATGAGAGAGAAACAAAAAAGGTTCTTGTTTTAGTACGTTAAAGACATCTTTAACCCAGAGATCCTTTTTGGAGTCTCTTATTTTTTTTTATATACTTTTTTTTTGCTTTTTTCTGATTTTTTTTAAAAAAAAAATTTAAAAAAAAATTAAACCAATCGCGGCCGACACGTGTCAGTGGGGCCGCGAATAGTGCAAGAGACGGTTCTTATTTAGGGGTTTTAGGAGCCGTCTCTTGCACTGTTCACGGGCCCCACACGTTAGTGGGGTCCGCGAACAGTGTAAGAGACCCCCTTAAGATACCAGGTTAATCATGCTCTAAGAACGGTTCCATAGTAAAGTGACAGATGTCAATCTAATAACTTTTCAATTACTTTTAAAAAGATAACTATTTTATAATATTAATTTTTGTTTTTCTTTTAGAAACCTTGATGGAGCTCTTAGAACATGATTATCCGGGTCTCTTAAGGGGGTTTCTTGCACTGTTCGCGGGTCCCACTAACATGTGGAACCCGTGAACAGTGCAAGAGACGATTCTTAAAACTCTTAAATAAGAACCGTCACTTGCACTGTTCACGGGTCTCATTGACACGTGTCGACCCGCGATTAGTTTTTTTTTTTTTTAGAAAATAAAAAAAGCAAAAAAAGAAAAGAAAAAAAGAAATAAGAGACCCCTTTTGAGGTCTCTAGGATAAAGATACCCTTAGGACTTTTGCTTAAGACCATCAATATCAGTGTCCCTTAAGGGAGCCCTTAGGGGAAGGACGCACGGAAACCGAGGGAGAAAATTGGGGAGAAGCCTTTATCTAAAGGCTGTCCCTTAGCGTTTACCAAACAAAAAAAAGAAAAAAAAAAAAAAAAACCTTAAGGACCCCCAAATTAAGGACCCTCTATAATGATGCTCTAAAAACAGTACCATTCTATAACTTAAGGAATGATTGTTACAATTTTCACTAATGTTGTTGCTTAACTAATCTACTTACATTAACGCTTTATCGGCTGCTTGTGCGCGCGGACGACTAATAATTAGCGAAGATCCTGTGGACTTGATAAAATTGCCGGTACACGTCGAATGCAGACAAGTATAGTGATCAGAGGAGAAGAAGATATATTCAACTTAAGACGACTAATCACCCTTAGTTATATATTTCTATTCATAATTTGATTGGACTTACATTACTTTCGCTAGTCTTTTTCAGTATCTCACTAGAAATGTTCAATTATTGTAGCTTTTGAAGCAGTGTCGTTATCACCTTATAAGTGTGCTCATTGTAACTTCGGCGATAAAACTAAGATGAGTCAATGTTTTGTTTGTGGTTTAGCGTTTGCATGTGTGTGTTTTTTTTTGAGAAAGGGTTTACTTACATACTTTAGTAGGATTTACATTTTGCTACCATATAGACTGATCACATATGCATTTTGCATGTTAATTATAACACTATTTTTTTAAAAGAAACAACCATTTTTACGGGTTCGGTTGAAATCACTTGTTACAAACGGAAGGAAAAAAAAAGAATTTTCAGTAATTAAAATATCTTAACTTTTGATGTGAAACGCATCTTCAAAACTTTTCAGCGCAATTTTGGAACCACTCAATATAATCAACATGTTTCATGCTTTTAGTTTATGTTTCTGAGTATATATGCATGCTCCAACTTTTACATTATTTGACCAAAAAGGGGAAAAGGAGAAAGACATGATCCAAGTGGGCATGCATACAACGTTTGCCCATAATAAAGACTGTTACGGCTACCCCTCAAAAGTCACATTATATGGAGGGGAATGGATACGCTAACATTATATTCGACTTGGGTTGCTAAGTTTAATTGACCTCTCCGACTGTCCGAAATCTATACATATTCATAATTATCTCATATCTAGTCTTTATTTCATACTGTATATTTTAATTTTTTTGTTCAAAAATAAATACAAATCACATATTACTTGTAATTTTTTTTGTTTTAATAAAAAAACAAGTCCTGGCTCTTAATCAATAGTTTGTAGATTTCCAAATGGACAACAACTACAATCAATGAATCAGTACGTTAGGTTATATGCAGCTGCCGATTGATTGGTTTCAAGTTAGGTCATATGTACGCACACATCTGTGAATGAGCTCGTTCATTATGTATAAATTTTTTTTTGGTGTAATTCATTATGTATAATTGCTTGTTTAACGTGTTTTAAAAAATAAAATAAAATAATAATAATTGCTCGTTTAACGTACATTTTGTCACTTTCACAAGCATATTAAAACATTTAAAGCGTGTTGACATTTCATGCCAACGAAATATTGCAAGGGCCTTGGTGTAGTTTCATACTCCCTCCGTTTCAAATTAGATGTCGTTCTAGAGTAAAATTTTTGTTTCAAAATAAGTGTCGTTTTTGGTTTTCAATGCAAAATTTATTGGTAATATTCTTTATTCTATTTTTCTATTGGTTGATATATGGTTAGGTGTATTGGTAATAGTGTTTTTATTTTGAAAATATGTAAAATTAAATATTTTCTTAATCTGTGTGCATAAACCTAGAACGACAACTAATATGAAACGCATGGAGTATTTTCGACGCCTTCTAATCAGTTTGTAGCCCTACGAATCACACCGGCAATTATATATCCACAAGCACGCTCATCACACCCGAACACACATTAATTGTTATGATCACTTTGTGACAAACATATATAGCTTTCTTATAAGCAAATGAAAGTTGTATTGGTTTATATCCATATCACTATATTGGTTGGACTATATTATATTAATCAACCAGAGACCAAAATTAATTAAAATTTAATGAAAACACATAACAATTTATGTTGATGGAAAATTATTTGATGAAAGAAAATCTTGTGACGTAGTCTAACCTAAAATTTGATTAACACATAAAATATCAAACACGTTGATTGACAAAAATAAATTCTAATGATTCTCATCTGGCAAGCATAATTTTTTTATAAGAAGTAACATTTCTTAAAAGCCTATTTATAAAAAATAACATTCTTTATTAGGATTTACATTTTTGCTACCATATACACTGACAAAATTCTCTAGTTACAAAGGTGAAAAACTCGTATAAATCTTTTAAATCAGAAACTGCAAAGTAATTGCCCCTCTCTAGTTTATGAAATAGAACAAACGTACGTTTGCATGAAGTATTAAGATGTAACATTAATTTAACTAGAGATAGTATCATTCATAATGTACACAGTCTGGTAAAAAAACAATATCAACTATGCATAATGGTATTATTAGTAGCAAACTTTAACCAATCTATGGAATCCGAAAACAGTCAGCTAGCTTAGCTAGTATGTCCAATATTGTGCTATATATGTGGTTCGACAAAATTCATAGGTTGGAAGTCGATATGTAACATCCCGCTCCCCCGCGTCCGACCGGAATTAATAAGCGAGAGTCATGGACACGCGTCTACTCAATTTAGACATCCAACGTGTCCACATACTGGTCCCAAGAGTCGACGGACGCAATGTACCTTTGAAAACCAACCCATATCCATATCCATATACTTCTACTTACAGTCCTGCGCAAAGGGAAATGGAAAGGGAGGGAGTGAGTATGGGAATACTCAGTGAAGTGACTCTAGACCAGTCTCCCCGCATGACACTCTACACTACTCGATGCGGGAAAGAAGGCTGGCTAGCCACTACAATCAATCAAAGCAACTTGACATTTCAAGACAACTCATTCTTATGCATTTCTATCAACCTAGCGATCATACAATACAATGAACTCAGTCATTGCCAAGCAAATGATTAGACTGACTCGACAGACGACTCACATACAAAGGACTGACACCAAAACAAATGGACCTAGTGCACGCTACGGTGACCCTCCACGTAGCGGCGGTTCCTGGGAGATCATACGTTCGCTGACTGTCCCCCAGCTTCCTAAATGGCTATCCGAGTTGCAGCTCGTTGGCACTCTCTCTGGCACTGTCTGCCACCCCGGTCCTAATAGCCATAATTATGCCACGACTCGACATTGACTCAATCTTAAGGCGCCACTACTACCACGGTTGCCTCATCCGGCGCTCTACCTGTGGTTCTCATCTCTACCACGAGTGCCTCGTCCGGCGATCTCTCGTGGTACTCTACCGTGGGTGCCTCATCCGGCGATCTCCCTCCGGCAACTCTACCGTAAGTGCCTCATCCGGCGCTCTCTCACGGCAACTCACCCGCAGGTACCTCTTGTTAGGCTACTGTCCTGCGGGTCCTACCTCTAGACGCCACCCGTTATCGGTGTCTCAAACAGGACTACAAACAATTCATTGACTCGATATTAATTCATATTCTCATTCTCATTCACTTTCTCATTCTCATTCTCATTCACTTTCTCATTCTCATTCTCATTTCTCATTCTCATTCTCATTTCTCATTCTCATTCTCATTCTCATTCTCATTCTCATTCTCATTCTCATTCTCATTCTCATTCTCATTCTCATTCTCATTCTCATTCTCATTCTCATTCTCATTCTCATTCTCATTCTCATTCTCATTCTCATTCTCATTCTCATTCTCATTCTCATTCTCATTCTCATTCTCATTCTCATTCTCATTCTCATTCTCATTCTCATTCTCATTCTCATTCTCATTCTCATTCTCATTCTCATTCTCATTCTCATTCTCATTCTCATTCTCATTCTCATTTCCCATTTCTCATTTCTCATTCTCATTCTCATTCTCATTTCTCATTCTCATTCTCATTTCTCATTTCTCATTTCTCATTAGACTCGACCACTAGACGCCATCCGTTCTCGGTGTCCCACACAATACACTTTACAACCATCATTCACTCATACCATTCTTTAAAGGATACCAATTGACACTTCATACCAAATGGAACCCTCACTATCACCCTAGGCGTGCAATTCTTTCTAACAACCTAGCTTCTCATCTCAATCATCACATAGAATCAGATCAACCAGTCACACAATCATATAAACATTCATATCATTCATCACATCAAACAAGGCAGTCCATTAAGTCCTTTTAAACAGCGTGAAGGTTCTTATGCATCATGATCCATTCATCTATCACCCTAACTCCCATTATGATCTATCAACCTAACTCACAAACAGGGTCTAACCAAACTCTAGTTCCAACATAAAGAATGTTGGGATCAATAGAACAGATCTGGGATCGAATCACCTCACCTTAGAGATTTGGGTTCTGGATCTGGATCTGGAACAAGGAAACAAGAAAACGAAATCTGGTCACCACCACACCACCACCACTCGGCGGCGGCAAGGAGAGGGAGAGAGAGAGACGAAAAAGAGGAGAGAGAGAAGAGAGAGAGGCGCGCGGAGGGAGAGAGAGAAGAGAGAGAGATCGGCGCAGGAGGGGGCTCGACGGCTAGGGTTTCTGATCTCTGGAACTTTCTCTGCAGAGCTTCGCTTCTAGTTTGTGAATGCAGAGAAAGGAGGAAGGGGGCTCTCTATTTATAAGAAAATGGAAGAGAACCCTAGGGTTTTGGGCAAATGGGCTGTAGACAGACCCATTTCCTTTCAAAATTTTTCGGGCCAGGATTTGGGATGTTACACGATATATCTTTTGGAATCTATTGTTCGATGAATAAGATCGCTGTATCATGTATCTCACAAACTTGAATAACTTTTCTTTAGGCCTGAGCATTTTACCCGAATCCGAAGATTTAACCTGGAATCGACCCAAAAAAATCGGATTTGGGTATGACTCGAATCGATCATTTTATTCTATTAATTCTTGTTGGGGAGGATCCGCGGGTTTTGGATCCGATCCGATCCAAATTCGAAATTCGACGAGTATCCAAAATACCTAATTTTTTTATTATATATACGGTCTATATGTGTTTTAATATACTTTTGGTATTATGAATATTTTTTTAACTTTTATATTTGTGTTTTCTAATATTTTTCATGAATTCTATTCATATTTTGGGTAAAATTTTAGATTTTTTGAATATTTAAATATTGTCATGTATTTTTTTTATGCTTCGGATGTTTTTCGGGCTGGACCCGAACCAAATCCGATCTGGAATCGACCCAACCCGAACTGAAATTTTTTAATTACCTTATTGGGTTCAACTATTTAAGATCCGATCCGACCTAGACTCGAATCGATCCAGATCCGACAAGACCCAAACCGATCCCGAACCGAGAATTTCAAATTACTTTATTGGATCTTAAACTCTAAGATCCAAAAAACCTGAATCCGAAAAGACCCAATCCGAATCCAACCTGAGGACCCGAATGCCCATGCTTTTGTAAATGATGATAAAATGTAAAGGAAACTCGGTGCGTTTGAAAATGTAATTGATTTTAGTTTACTGAATTACGTGATTACATCTTTCAATAACTTCAGACAGGAACTTTTCAATGTAAATAGTATAAACATTATCCGGACATGCATGGAAGTGTTCATCCCTGTCGCATAACATTTATATTATTTTTTATAATTATGAAAATAATTCAATACTACACACGTTTATGGAAACTACCACGTCACCCTTCTAGAACCTCAGTGGTCACTACATGCTGGAGAATATCCTTGCGTAAACCAATTAAATATTAACTCATGGCATACGTTGACATGGACGCTCTCTACATTCTATAGCTATACACCCGTTCAAAAGTTTGCTATAAATATAGTCTTTAGTTGTTCCATAAACCCAAACTTAAAAACAAAACCCCTCTCTCTTCTCTCTCTCTCGATCGATATGGCCTATGCCTACCGTTTAGCCGCTCTTCTCGTACTCCTCTCTGCCATCTCCTCCGCCGCGTTGGTCGAGCAGCCTTTCAGTCCGTCTTCCAGTCTCAATAATATCAGCCTTTCAGTCCAAAAAAACAATATCACTTTCAATATTGTTTGGTACGGAAATTTCACAACAATTCAACGGTCCATCATCGTCGACTTCATCCGCTCTCTCAACTCCCCCACCGCCGCAAAAGGTCCCTCCGTCGCGTCGTGGTGGAAGACGACGGATAAGTATAAAGGCGGCGCACCGTCAAAGATCGTTGTCGGTAAACAGCTCCTCCTCGAGGACTACCCTCTCGGAAAATCCTTAAAAAATGCTCACCTCAAAGCTCTGTCGGGAAAACTTAACGGAGGTAGTGTTGGGTTGATAACCGCCGTTTTAACGGCGAAAGACGTGACCGTTGAGGGATTCTGTATGAACCGGTGCGGAACTCACGGGTCGAAGTCAAGTTCCGTTGACGGTGAAGCTTACGTCTGGGTCGGAAACTCTGAAGAGCAGTGTCCTGGCTACTGTGCTTGGCCGTTTCATCAGCCGTTATACGGACCTCAGTCTCCGCCGTTAATCGCTCCTAACGGTGACGTCGGAGTTGACGGAATGATTATAAACCTCGCGACGTTACTGGTTAACACCGTCACAAAACCGTTTAAAAGTAATGGGCCTCAAGAAGCTGCGTCTGCCTGTCCCGGAATGTTCGGGTCCGGTGCTTACCCGGGTTATGCGGGTCGGGTTCTAGTGGACAAGACTACCGGAGCGAGTTACAATGCTTTGGGTCTCGCCGGTAGGAAATATCTTTTACCAGCTATGTGGGACCCCCAGACTTCCACTTGTAAGACTTTGGTCTAATAAGTTCTAAAAAGACTCGTGGTAAGAATCACTTGGGAGTCAAATAAAGTTGTAGATATATATATCATGTCTGGTTCGGGGATGTATTTCTTTTGTTGTTTTGTATGATATGTGAAGAAAATAAAACCTATTTGTAGTCTCCCCTACAAACTTATAAACCTATGTTAATAAACTTTGTTTCAAGAAGCAAAAGACTCAATGAATTTAAAACTAATTATCATGGTTGATACGGTAAACATAGACCATTAGAAATACACTAGTGTAAGCTTTTAAGGAAGATTATAGTAGGTCTGGGCGTTCTGAATCCTATTAGATTCGGTTAGGTTGATTTGGATTTTTGATATAATGCACATAAATCCCATTCGGGTTTTCTTAATTATTAGATCGAGTTCTGTTTGATTCTTTCCAGTTCGATTCAGATCGGATTGTAATCAATAACAAAAATCGTCCATTTTTTTAAACCTGAAAATTAACAAGAAAAAACTCAAAACATATAAACTATTCATAGAACTGATTAAAAATTAGTTAAACTATATAAGCTAACTTAAAGTATTCAAAATAACGAATAAAATAAACTACAAAAATCTTTAGAATATTATAAAATATCTAAATTACCTTAACATATATAAAACATTAACATATTTAACTAATTTTAGATATTTTTGGACCCTAGTTCGGATTTCATTTTCGTTTATACCCATACCCCAAAGTACTAAACTCATAAGTTCAGTTCGGATATTATTGTATAACAATTTAGATTCAGAATCAGTTTTTTTTTATTTTGGGTTTAGGTAGGTACTTCGCTTGGGGTCAAAACGCCCATACCTAGATTAGAGAATCACCATCGCTTAGTTATCATGTGCTATTGTAATTTTCTTAAGTAATTAAGTTTTAATTAAACAAAAAGAACAAAACTAATGAGAAATAGACAAGTAAGCAGTAGGAGTTCTACACAGGTTCTCAAAAATTGTGTACAAAGATCCAATATGAAGTATTTTTTTTGAGATATTTTTAGTTGGTTTCTTGTAACTTAAAATATTCATAATTAGATACTAATATATATATATATATATATATATACATATACATATACATATATGTATTTTGAGAACTTTTTGTTGATAAACCTCCATTAAAATTGCTTTAGAACATCTTCAATATAAAATGAAACATAATCAAAAGGGAAGAGGGATTGAAGAGAGTATCTCTTGTTCAATTGTATGTGGTGTAATTTTAATTTGAGAAATTCCCTTTAGATAGCTCCTTTTAGTTTGTTTGTCACAAAAATAGTTTTTAAAGAAGAAAATGACCAAAATGTTTTTTTTAGAAACTAAAAATGTATATAAATGCATTTATACCCATAAGGTTAACTAATTTGGACTTTAGGGTTTAGAGTTAAGGGGTGGGTTTGGGGTTAGAGTTTCAAATTTCAAAAAAATAATATAAAAAATCAAAATTTCAAAAAAAAAAAGTTTATTTTGGTCATTTTATTTTTTGAGGGTTATTTTTGTGACAAAACTAAAAAAAAGCTATTTAAGAGAATTGTCTTTTTAATTTTACTAAACAAAATATAAATACATAGTTAAATTATATTGAAATATTAGTTTTTTTTTTTTTTAGAATCCCTGTAAGGTTATATGCAGTAATGTTGTTCTTGGCTCTTGATGCCTTCGGTGGTGTTGGGATTTGTGGGGATATGAAAATATAACACATTTTCACCATTCCCAAAAATCAAGTGACAAATATTTGAATTAGATCCCAAACCAAATGCTTCTATAGTTTGGATTTGTGACTTTGTCCTGATCCAAACCCTCCCTAAGCCCAGCTATGATTTGTTTAAATAAACCAACCCGAATGTCTAACACCTTAAACGAAGGCCTAACTATTTTTATAAAAGAAAGCCCACAAGCAAAGCAAAAACCAAACCGAACGACCGTTATAGAAGAAAAAATAAAGCTCTTCACACAACGGCCACATTTCAAATTTTATTACACAAATCACGCATCTCATTTAACTCTACTGCCAGCTGTACGTGATCGAACGATAAAGATTTAACACGCTTCTGTTTCAGACAACTGGTGGATCCCACTTTACATCTATATAAAGAGCAGTAAACATAGTTAGCCTTCATCAGTCATCACAAACGGAGCAAGTACTCAACAGTCACCATCTATCTCGAGTTCCTCTCGCACACACACTTGAAATGTTGATCTCAAAGATCCTAAGGTTTCTGATTCTCACCTGTCTACTGATCGCGTCAGCGGTGGCTCAGTCTCCTTCTCCAGCTCCGTTCATAGGCGGAGGGAGGCGGATTATCTCTCCTTCTCCGACTCCAGAATCCTCCGTCGCGTCTCCTCCATCACTACCTCAAGCGGATTCTCCTTCCATCGATTCCGAAGCAGTAACTCCGTCTTCCATATCCGATTCTCCATCGGAAGCTCCTGGTCCATCACAGCAGAGCAACGCCGTTTCCAACCAATATACTGTTTTCTGTGGATCTATAGCCGTTATTCTATGCGCTGCCGTTTTGGCTCTCTAAGCTCCATCGACTGACAAAAAAAAAAGAAGCTTCTCTGATGGAATCAGCCTTATTTATTTATTTATTAACTACGTAATTTAAAAGCTAGTACGTAAGAAGATGATTTTTTTTTTTTTTTCTGTTTCCCGTTTCTTTAATTTGCCTCAGCAGGATTTGTACTGAATATTGATGTTCAGAGTCTCCCCGTATCAATATATATCGTGATTTATTATTTCCAAAAGCCCATACCCAAAATAAGCTAAGATAATTAATTTAAAAGAGATAATGGGCCGATATTTATGAGCCCATTATATATCAATATACCATTTGACACAGTGTTTAGATCTTTCTGTCACAAGACCTGGCAACGAACTGAGATAATCAATCAATGGCAACTCGCTCGCTCCTCCATAGTATTAGAGGGTGAGTCTCCGTCGTTTACTCTTACTGATTCCGTTTCTGTTTCCGGACAAAGAGTATTCTTACGGTTCTGTCTTTTTTTCGAATCTAGTCGATTGACAAATGGTGGAAGCAATCTCATTCGAAACGCCGAATCTTCTCGTTTCTACAAGCCTTACAGTGCTGACGCGGCAATCGGAAGCTCGCCTGTCGAGGAACCAGATGAGAAAGACGATCTGAAGAGCAGGATTTTCAGATTGAGACTACCGAAGCGGAGCGCGACGACCGTCCTCGAGAAATGGGTTGGTGAAGGGAATCAGATAACGGTCAATGAACTTCGAGACATCTCCAGAGAGCTCAGAAGAACTCGCCGTTACAAACACGCTCTCGAGGTACTTGTTATGTTGAATCACTGGTTATGACTTGAGGATAAGCTCACAAAGCTTTAATTTTTATCACATAGTTTTCAATATGTCCTATTTTCAAGAAAATCATAGGCGGTGGGTAGACGTTTACCCCCACTGCATAATTTACCGCAAAATTGAGTTGAAAATGTAGTTATGTACAAAAAAAATAACATTACTCCATGTATGTATTTTCCACTTCATTTTGCAGTTTAGAGATGCTACAGAGGATTATTGTTATGCGGATGCCTAGACCAATTTTCTCAAGACTGATTTGTTTTAAAAAATTGTTTCTTTTAAACGCGATTTGCTGACTAAGAACAGGAGTAATGCTTTTTTTGTTTGTTCATTACTCTGTTTCCCATTTTATTTTGTAGTAAATTGTGGAGTATGGTTGGAAATGCTTAAAGCTGACGTCTAGGCGCTGCCTACCCATTTTTTAGAATATTGGTTTTACGTATGTTTATGCACAAAGTGGTTGTTATTGCAGGTTACAGAGTATTTGGTTCAGCATGAAGAATCTAACATCTCTGATGCTGATTACGCATCGCGTATAGATCTGATTTCAAAAGTGTTCGGAATAGATGCAGCTGAACGCTACTTCGAAGGTCTGCAACTAGCTTCAAAGACATCTGAAACCTATACTTCTCTCCTCCATGCTTATGCTGCCTCCAAACAAACCGAACGAGCCGAGGCCTTGTTCAAGAGAATCACTGAAAATGATACTCTTCTTACTTTCGGTGCCATCACTTACAACGAGATGATGACTTTGTACATGTCAGTTGGAGAAGTTGAGAAAGTAACGGAGGTTATCCAAGTGATGAAGCGCAAAAAGGTTTCTCTTGATATCTTTACTTACAACCTGTGGTTGAGTTCTTGTGCTGCAACGTTTAAGATAGATGAGCTTAGAAAGATTCTTGAGGAGATGAGGCGTGATTGTGGTTCAAACGAGGGTTGGGCTCGGTATATCGATCTTACTAGTATCTACATAGACAGTAGTCGATTATCAAACGCAGAGTCCAGCTTACCTGTTGAGTCTGAGTCTGAGAAAGCTATTACACAAAGAGAATGGGTCACATATGACTTTCTTATGATTCTTCACACTGGGTTAGGAAACAAGGATATGGTAGATCAGATTTGGAAGTCTTTGAGAAACACTAACCAGAAGTTGAGCAGCAGAAGCTACATATGTGTTATTTCCTCTTATCTAATGCTTGGTCATTTGAGAGAAGCAGGGGAAGTTGTGGATCAGTGGAAGGAGTCTAAAACGACAGAGTTTGATGCTTCTGCTTGCTCGAGGATCTTGAATGCTTTTAGAGATGTTGGGTTAGAGGAAAAAGCTAGTGACTTTCACTTGCTTTTGGTGCAGAAGAAATGCAGCTTGGAGAACGAGGTATCATAAGATTGGGTCTCTGAGATAACTAGAACCAAGTCAAGCTCATCAATAAAAATATAAGTTTCTCTCTTCACTGTGCTTTTGTGTGTGTTTTACATACTTTTTGCTTTGGCATTTTTGTTATTTTCGTTGGAAGTGGTGAGACTTGCGTCTTCCTCACGGCACGATGTTGCTTTTGATTAACGAATCATATTGACCTAAAGAAGGTTCCACTATTACAACTCTTTGAGTTTACTTGATAAGACATGGCTGATACATGAACACTGTAACTCAAGTTTAAACCCCATGGTATTATTAAAAAGAAAATCATCCGGACTAAAAACATGAGAGTGAGTGTCATATTAAGATAATAGAATTAGATGAGCAAAATAAAATAAAAGACGTGTTTAGAAAATAGCAAAGAGTCTTGTAATGGCTTCACTTGAGAGGGATAAACCTAGAAGAGTGTGTGGCACCCTGACCAGGCCTACCGTGCTTAACAGGTTTGTAAGAGATTGAGAACTCGGCAAGGTAGTGTCCGATCATCTCCGGTTTGATCTCGATCTGGTTAAACGTTTTTCCATTGTACACACCTATGATGCTTCCAATCATTTCAGGCATTATCACCATGTTCCTTAGATGTGTTCTTACTACTTCTGGCTTTTCACCGGGTGGTGCATTCCTTTTCTGTTTTAAGGTAAACATTGATCTCTTGTCAAACCATGTGACCAAAGAAGAACCATATGAGAGCCAAAGGCTTCCTCGTCAGACCTCTAGACAACCTAGAAGATGATCAACCTAGTAGATTAGTTAGCAAAAAAAAAAAAAAAAAACATAACCAATCATTCAGAACCATATATATATATATAATCTACCAAAAAAAATAAAAATAGAGACAAGAATCTTTCAACTGAGCAAACCTTCTTTGAATACGGGCAGGGAAGAGCTTGACAAGATCATCAGTGGGCATGTCAAGAAGAGTATCGAGATCGACTCCTTTGTAGGAGAACTTCTTGAACGTTCTCTTCTTCGCGAGAGCAGCTGTGGGAACGTCTGATTCGACTTGAGCCTATGGATTCATCAGACATAGGTCGGAATTTACAACCATGATCATATAGCTTTTTTTTTGGGTGCACGACCATATAATCATATTGCAAAATCTAACAGTTGAGTAGTATAAGATCTAGAGAGATAGAGATGGAGAAACTAACCATTGTTGTTGGTTCGAGAAGCTCTAAAAGAAACTGCTGCTAGGGTTTTTGTTATGGAGAAACAATAAGACTGGCACCCAGTATATATACATATACATAATATATTAAGGGTCTAGAGTAGTCGAAATATCTCTCTAAGACCATGATTAAAGGAAGTTTTTAGGGGATGAGTCCCATGAATGGTGTAAAAACCGGTTTCAAAAGTTGTTAATTAAAAACTGGTTTTTATAAGTTTCTTTCACTGTTTGCGGGCCCCACGTGGCGATCCGCAATTGGTTAGTTTTTATTTTTTTTAGACAATTTTTTTTTCCTAAGAATTCCTCATAGTGTTCTTGGGTTAATCATGCTCTAAGGGAACATAGGGTGAAAGAATGACCAAATATTTGATTGTTTACATAAAAGTAACGAGGATATGAATGAATATTTTCTTACTATTCACAACCTTCCTTAATTAGTGTCACATAGATTTTTTTTTTTTTTTTACAGATTTGTTTATTTTAAACTACGTATCTACTTAATTCTAATAGATTTTTAGTTAATTTTCTACAGATTTCTTTATGCCATATGTTAACTTACTCACAAATTTTGTAATGCGGGATAACTACGCTATTATAAACTATAAAAAATATTTGTTTTATAAAGATTCACGTTTGACTACATTACGTAAACCATTTTATGAGATTCACACTTAACGGTACTGCTTGCATCATGCTACATATCTCTTGTAAGTTTTTTCTCTATTAATTTACGTAATTTCGTTTTCTCTTAGACTTAAACTCATGTTTCATGGTATAGAAACATTAATGAATTCTTAGTCAAAGCACTAGACAACTAAGTGTGCTTTCAGTCACAAACTTAATACACTTAATTAGCTGAGAAATTACTTGAAATCTTATAGGTTTGGTTATCACTTTTCAAAAATACACCCAATCAAAAATATCATAACATTTAGTTTTACGATTTACTGATTTTTTTTGTTGGCATTAGTTTACTATTTTTTTAGGGTTTAATATTTAGAAAGTTGGGTTGAAATTATAAGTTTATATAAAAAATTTAAAATAATTTTTTACATTTACAAATGATTTAGAATAGTTAATTTAGTCTTTTTCATCATAAACTTAAAGTTTTATGAAAATTGTTATTCTTTAAGGGTAAATTTGAAATGTAGTATACAAAGTAAAATTCAAATTCCTCTAATTAGTTTACCACATGTTCTTTTTTTAGTCACACATTTATTTGATTGTGTTTTTTTTCCACAGATTTATTTCTTTATGATCATATATTCACTTAATTTATTTAAGTATGAACCGATTCATTTGACATGCACGTAGAAATATTTTATTTGTGGATTCAAGAATACTGACCCAATTATTTTTAAATATTTTTTAATATAGTTATTAAATTGATAAAATACCATGATTTCAACATTATTTAATATCTACAGTAAAACTCTATAAATTAGTAATGTTTGAGGCCTTGATATTTTATTAATTTATAGAGTTATTAATTTATATTAAAAATTTATTTTAGATTTACTTTGTTAGAAAACATTTTCAATATAAAATAGTTGATTCATAGTTCATATATTAACTAAATTATTCAATTTTACTTTTATATTGTTTTAATTCTATTATTTGGTTTATATGAGTAACATAGAAGTTAAATGTAGTTTTAGATATTATTTTACCAAATATTATCATAGTATTTTAGAAAAAATAATGATAAACTCTATTGTAAATATAACATAAACAATACAATGTTTTGTGTGTACTTATATAAATTATATACATAAATTATTAATTTACAATTTTAATGACACTATATATTTATATATAATTTTTTTAAAATATTATTTTATTATTTTTTATTTGTGTCATATTTTAAAGTTGTTCAATTTGAAATTGGTAAAATTTATTAATTTAGTATTAATTTATAGAGTTTCTAGTATAGATGGCAATGGTTACAATTACATAGATTAATAATGGATATATCCTTATTTCTTTTATATAAAAATGTGAGTCATTCTAGTAAATTTTTTTCCATTAATGTTAAACAATACTTAATCAATGATTTAGTGCTAATCTTTGAGTTGAACAAAATAATTGTTTCACAAAACATAGGTGAGTTTTATAAGTTTTTAAATTTATAGGGGAATTCGGAAAATAATAAGGTTCCAGCCATGTACGATATAAATTGTCACTATTTATAAACAAAATATTATTGAAAGACATGAATAATTGTTTTAAATAAAATCTAAAGGAGAGCAGAGAAACAAAGACAAAACGTTATAAAGAAAAACAAACAACGAAAGTCTTATTTTGGAGACTAACACATGACTCTAAGAAGAGTAGATCATTCACTTGAGAGGGATAAACCTGGAGGAATTGGTGGCACCAACACCAGGCCTACCGTGTTTAACAGGCTTATATGAGATTGAAAACTCAGCCAAGTAATGACCAATCATCTCTGGTTTGATCTCGACTTGGTTAAATGTCTTTCCATTGTAGACACCAATGATGCTTCCAATCATTTCCGGCACGATGATCATGTTCCTTAGGTGGGTTCTCACTGCTTCTGGCTTCTCACCAGCTGGTGCATCCCTTTTCTGCTCAAAAAGTCACAATGTCTAGTCGTTAGAGTCATTTGGTTGCAACTTGCAAAGTGCAAAAGACAAAAATGTATAAAGAACAAGCATGAACATATATATATGCATAATTATTGATATACAAGTTACAATGACCATAAAGATACAGAATCTGAGACATGGACTCTCTCTGTTGCTTTTTTTTTAAATGTTAAATTTATCCAAGAAAAAACCTTATTTAAACTGACTGCAATCTAATTTGAGAGTTTAGAATTTTCTGAAGAGAGATAAAAGTAGAAAAAAATCTTTATATTACTGATCTAATCAAAAAGGGGTTAGTGATGGGACTAGTTAGGACATCATTATCACCGTCTCTTAACCGGAATTCTTAATTCATGATTTGACATTTTTTTACATACTTTTCGGTCTCTCTTATTTAAGAGACTGTTAAAAACTAAGAAAAGTTAAAAATCGTCTCTTATCCGAAGATAATAAGAGACCGAGGATAATGATGATCTTAGAGTTTTACCGCTTTTCGCAATTTCTTGATCAAAGCCATAGGCTTCCTCGTCAACCCTCTAGAGAATCTATCAAGATCACAAACCAAATACAAAACCGATTAGTTTCATAATCAAAGCGACACAATATTAGAACACACGAGACAAAGCAGACCTCCTGCGAATACGTGAACTGAAGAGCTTGACAAGATCATCGGTAGACATGTCGAAAAGAGCATCGAGATCGACTCCTCTGAATGCGAACTTCTTGAACGTTCTCTTTTTCACGATCCCAGCCTTACCAGCCTCATCCGCCTATGGATTCCCATGACGAGGAGATTATTACAAAACTAATCATGAGATTATTGATAGAGACACAGAGATCGAGGAACTAACCATTTGTTCAGATTGTTGAAACCCTAAAAATCAAGCGAGCCTCAAAATAGTGTCTGCGCAAGCCAGCGACAAACAACTTAACGTAAGCACCAATATATACTTTGAAGTAACCCTAGAATCATTTTTATTAGGTGCAACGAATATTCTTTCTATCTTTATGGGGGCACCCTTTTTCGGAAAATTGACCACCAACATCAAATGAATAAACCAAAACTAGCTAAGTCAAAATATAAATCAGAAAAACTAGCTAAATTATAACTGTATTATATGGTCTATCAAGTTATCAACCATAGATTATCGACAGAGCAAAGCATCCCAATACCTTAGGTCATCATGATTATTGCGGGGTTCTTAGCATAATATAAGAACCGTCTCTTAACTTTAACTAAGAAAAAATTAAGAGACAGTTCTTAAATAAGATAATCATGCTCTTAGAACGTTTGATGGTTCAATTTGTTAGTAAAGAAAGAGACACCTCAGAGCATGTTTAATAGGAGTCTCTTAGGAAAAGTCTCTTAGCGGGATTTAAGAGACGGTCTCTTATATCAATATACCATTTGACACAGTGTTTAGATCTTTCTGTCACAAGACCTGGCAACGAACTGAGATAATCAATCAATGGCAACTCGCTCGCTCCTCCATAGTATTAGAGGGTGAGTCTCCGTCGTTTACTCTTACTGATTCCGTTTCTGTTTCCGGACAAAGAGTATTCTTACGGTTCTGTCTTTTTTTCGAATCTAGTCGATTGACAAATGGTGGAAGCAATCTCATTCGAAACGCCGAATCTTCTCGTTTCTACAAGCCTTACAGTGCTGACGCGGCAATCGGAAGCTCGCCTGTCGAGGAACCAGATGAGAAAGACGATCTGAAGAGCAGGATTTTCAGATTGAGACTACCGAAGCGGAGCGCGACGACCGTCCTCGAGAAATGGGTTGGTGAAGGGAATCAGATAACGGTCAATGAACTTCGAGACATCTCCAGAGAGCTCAGAAGAACTCGCCGTTACAAACACGCTCTCGAGGTACTTGTTATGTTGAATCACTGGTTATGACTTGAGGATAAGCTCACAAAGCTTTAATTTTTATCACATAGTTTTCAATATGTCCTATTTTCAAGAAAATCATAGGCGGTGGGTAGACGTTTACCCCCACTGCATAATTTACCGCAAAATTGAGTTGAAAATGTAGTTATGTACAAAAAAAATAACATTACTCCATGTATGTATTTTCCACTTCATTTTGCAGTTTAGAGATGCTACAGAGGATTATTGTTATGCGGATGCCTAGACCAATTTTCTCAAGACTGATTTGTTTTAAAAAATTGTTTCTTTTAAACGCGATTTGCTGACTAAGAACAGGAGTAATGCTTTTTTTGTTTGTTCATTACTCTGTTTCCCATTTTATTTTGTAGTAAATTGTGGAGTATGGTTGGAAATGCTTAAAGCTGACGTCTAGGCGCTGCCTACCCATTTTTTAGAATATTGGTTTTACGTATGTTTATGCACAAAGTGGTTGTTATTGCAGGTTACAGAGTATTTGGTTCAGCATGAAGAATCTAACATCTCTGATGCTGATTACGCATCGCGTATAGATCTGATTTCAAAAGTGTTCGGGATCGATGCAGCTGAACGCTACTTCGAAGGTCTGCAACTAGCTTCAAAGACATCTGAAACCTATACATCTCTCCTCCATGCTTATGCTGCCTCCAAACAGACCGAACGAGCCGAGGCCTTGTTCAAGAGAATCACTGAGAGTGATAGTCTTCTTACCTTCGGTGCCATCACTTACAATGAGATGATGACTTTGTATATGTCAGTTGGAGAAGTTGAGAAAGTAACGGAGGTTATCCAAGTGATGAAGCGCAAAAAGGTTTCTCTTGATATCTTTACTTACAACCTGTGGTTGAGTTCTTGTGCTGCAACGTTTAAGATAGATGAGCTTAAAAAGATTCTTGAGGGGATGAGGCGTGATGGTGGTTCAGACGAGGGTTGGTCTCGGTATATCGATCTGACTAGTATCTACATAGACAGTAGTCGATTATCAAACGCAGAGTCCAGCTTACCTGTTGAGTCTGAGTCTGAGTCTGAGAAAGCTATTACACAAAGAGAATGGGTCACATATGACTTCCTTATGATTCTTCACACTGGATTAGGAAACAAGGATATGGTAGATCAGATTTGGAAGTCTCTGAGAAACACTAACCAGAAGTTGAGCAGCAGAAGCTACATATGTGTTATTTCGTCTTATCTAATGCTTGGTCATTTGAGAGAAGCTGGGGAAGTTGTGGATCAGTGGAAGGAGTCTAAAACGACAGAGTTTGATGCTTCTGCTTGTTTGAGGGTCTTGAATGCTTTTAGAGATGTTGGGTTAGAGGAAAAAGCTAGTGACTTTCACTTGCTTTTGGTGCAGAAGAAATGCAGCTTGGACAACGAGGTATCATAAGATTGGGTCTCTGAAATAACTAGAACCAAGTCAAGTCATAAGATTGGGTCTCTGAAATAACTAGAACCAAGTCAAGCTCATCAATAAAAATAGAAGTTTCTCTCTTCACTGCGCTTTTGTGTGTGTGTGTGTGTGTTTTTAATATACTTTTTGATTTGTCTTTTTTTTGTTCTTTTCATTGGATGTGGTGAGACTTACGTATTCCTCACGGCACGATGTTGCTTTTGACCTAAAGAAGGTTCCACTGTTACAACTCTTTGAGTTTACTTGATCAGACATGGCCGATACATAAACATATGTGGGACACACTTGCAGATTTTGATAATCCACTGCATTATGAGTAAGATCAAGTTAATTCCACACTGTAACTAAGTTTAAACCCCATGGTATTATTAAAAAGAAAATCATCCGGAATTATAAAGACATGAGAGTGAGTGTCATCTTAAGATAACAGAGTTAGATGAGCAAAATAAAATAAAAGACGTGTTTAGAAAATAGCGCAGTCTTGTAATGGCTTCACTTGAGAGGGATAAACCTAGAAGAGTGTGTGGCACCCTGACCAGGCCTACCGTGCTTAACAGGTTTGTAAGAGATTGAGAACTCGGCAAGGTAGTGTACGATCATCTCCGGTTTGATCTCGATCTGGTTAAACGTTTTTCCGTTGTGTACACACCGATGATGCTTCCAATCATTTCAGGCATTATCACCATGTTCCTTAGATGTGTTCTTACTACTTCTGGCTTTTCACCGGGTGGTGCATTCCTTTTCTGTTTTAAGGTAAACCATTGATCTCTTGTCAAACCATGTGACCAAAGAAGCACCAGCACAAAGTTTCTAAAACTAAGCTAGGGTATGAACTATGTAGGAAATCACAAAAAAAAAAACTATGTAGATAAAGCATTTCAATTCTAAACATTTAGTAATACATCAAATAGTTCGAATATACTTTAGTGCATACTCCTTCCGTTTCATACTACTTGTCGTTGTAGGGAAATATTTCGTTTCAAAATAAGTGTTTTAAAGTTTCAATGCAAAATTCATTAATAAAATTTTCCATTTTATTTTTCTATTGGTTGAAATATGGTTAAGTGTATAGCTAATTGTGTTTTTATTTTGGAAATATACAAAATCATATATTTTCTTAATATGTGTGAATAAACCTAGAACGACAAGTAATATGAAACAATATTAATTAACATGTATTATAATGTAATATATTAATTAAAATAAAACAAGGGATTTCACCGCAATTTTTTGATGAGAGCCAAAGGCTTCCTCGTCAGACCTCTGGACAACCTAGAAGATGATCAAGGTAAACATAAACAATTATTCAGAACCATATATATATAATCTACCAAAAAAAACAAACAATAGAGACAAGAATCTTTCAACTGAGCAAACCTTCTTTGAATACGGGCATGCAGGGAAGAGCTTGACAAGATCATCAGTGGGGATGTCAAGAAGAGTATCGAGATCGACTCCTTTGTAGGAGAACTTCTTGAACGTTAGATCTCTTCTTCGCGACAGCAGCTGTGGGAACGTCTGATTCGACATGAGCCTATGGATTCATCTGACAGGTAGGAATTTACAACCATGATCATATTTTTTTTTTTTTGGTGCACGGCCATATGATCATATTGCAAAATCTAACAGTTGAGTAGTATAACATATAGAGATATAGAGATGGAGAAACTAACCATTGTTGTTGGTTCGAGAAGCTCTAAAAGTAACTGCTGCTAGGGTTTTTGTTATGGAGAAACAAGAAGACACATAACTTGGCACCCAGTATATTAAGGGTCTAAAGTAGTCGTAGAACATATCTCTCTTAAGGGAACATACCGTGAAAGAATGACCAAATATTTGATTGTTTACATAAAAGTAACGAGGATATGAATTAATATTTTCTTACTATTCACAACCTTCCTTAATTAGTGTCACATATTTTTTTTTTTTACAGATTTGTTTATTTTAAACTACATATCTACTTAATTCTAATAGATTAGTTAATATTCTACAGATTTCTTTATGCCATATGTTAACTTAATCACATATTTTGTAATGCGGGATAACTATGTTATTACAAACTATGAAATATATGTTTTATAAAGATTTATGTTTGACTGCGCCACATAAACCATTTTATGAGATCACGCTTAATTGTACTACTTGCATCTACATATCTCTTGTAAGTCTTTTCTTCATTAATTTATATAATTTTGTTTTCTCTGAAACTTAAACGCAAGTTTTCTGGTATAGAAACATTACTGAATTCTTAGTCTAAATGAGTTTTCAATCACAAACTTAATCCACTTAATTAGTTGAGAAATTGCTTGAAATCTTATAGGTGGGTTATCATTTTTCAAAAATATACTCAATCAAAATATCATAACATTTAGTTTTACAGTTTGATGATTTTGTTGGCATTAGTTTACTGATTTTTTTAGGGTTTAATATTTAGGAAGTTGGGTTGAATTTATAAACTTCTATAATATTTTATAAATTATTTTTACATTTATAAATTATTTAAAATAGTTAATTTAGTCTTTTTCATCATAAACTTAAAGTTTTATGAAAATTATTATTCTTTAAGGGTAAATTTGAAATGCAGTATCAAATTTGTGGTAAAATTCAAATTCCTCTAATTAGTTTAGCACATGTTCTTTTTCTAGTCACACATTTATTTGATTTTGTTTTTTCACAGATTTATTTCTTTATGATCATATTTTCACTTACTTTATTTAAGTATGAACCGATTCATTTGACATTCATGTAGTAATATTTTATTTGTGGATTCAGGAATACTGACCCAATTATTTTTGAATATATTAATATAGATATTAAATTGATAAAATACCATGATTTCAACATTATTTAATATTTGATCATGGTATTTTATTAATTTACGAAGTTATTGATTTATAAAAAATTATTTTAGATTTACTTTGTTAGAAAACATTTTTAATATAAAAATTGTTGATTTATATTTTATATATTAACTAAATTATACAGTTTGACTTTTATATTGTTTTAATTCTATTATTTGGTTTATATGAGTAACATAGAAGTTAAATATAGTTTTACCAAATATTATCAGAGTATTTTAGAAAAAATAATGATAAACCTCATTGTTTTGTGTGTACTTATATAAATTATATATATAAATTATTAATTTAAAATTTTAATGACAACATATATTTACATATGATTTATTAAAAGTTATTATTTTATTATTTTATTGATTTGTTAATATTTTAAATTGGTTCAACTTAGAATTGATAAAAAATATTAATTTTAGCAGTATAATTTATAGAGTTTCTAGAGTAGATGGCAATGGTTATAATTACATAGATTAATAATGGATATATCCTTATTTCTTTTATATAAAAATGTGAGTCATTCTAGTAAATTTTCTTCCATTAATGTTAAGCAATACTTAATCAATGAATTAGTTCTAATCTGAGTTGAACAAAATGATCGTTTCACAAAACATAGGTGAGTTTCATAAGTTTTTAAATTTATATGGGAATTTGGAAAATAATAAGGTTCCAGCCATGTGCGATATAAATTGTCACTATTTATAAACAAAATATTATTAAAAGACATGAATAATTGTTTTAAACAAAATCTAAAGAGCAGAGAAACAAAGACAAAACGTTATAAAGAAAAAAAAAACAAAGAAAGTCTTATTTTGGAGACAAACACATGACTCTAAGAAGAGTAGATAATTCACTTGAGAGGGATAAACCTGGAGGAATTGGTGGCACCAACACCAGGCCTACCGTGTTTAACAGGCTTATATGAGATTGAAAACTCAGCCAAGTAATGACCAATCATCTCTGGTTTGATCTCGACTTGGTTAAATGTCTTTCCATTGTAGACACCAATGATGCTTCCAATCATTTCCGGCACGATGTATAATTTTAGCATTAAATGTATAATTTTTTGTGATTAACTATTTCCCATAACTTTTAACCAATCAAAATTCAATAAGTACAATTAATTTTCTTGAAGTTTACAATTTATCATTATTAACTACTAAAAATTGCATTGAAAAAGTAAAAAATGTAACTTTTGAAACAAAAGTTTTTGTTAGAAAATGGATTATTTAGAAACGGAGGGAGTAGTCATCAATTATACAAAGATTATTTAAGAAGTTAATATAAGAAAATCAAGACTGAGGCCTAACCAATTATATGTTTCTTAAACATTTCTACTCAGTTGTGTTGATTCTATAATTTAATCAAAACTGGTTCCAATTTAAAATTTATTTGCTCATAAATTTGGTATATTTGCAAGTATGAAAACGCCATAAAATAATGTTTAGGTTTTGGCCGGTAATCAACGCAACGACTTAGATCGTTCTTTTTTGTGCAAGTTATGTTCTGTTTGATCGAAGTCATAGATGTTCAAAATTTGCAAGTTATCGACTGATCGTTAGTCTGAATATAGTAAGTTTTTAGGAACCATTCTTTTTCCTAACAATACGGTTTTAATAATTAACGTCAAAAATTCTTGTGAGGTTAAACAGTAAGATCGGAGGTGCTGGTGGTAAGACTGTTAATAGCCACACATCACCCTCTATTTCTTTTTCTTCTCACACAGTTTTTTTTTTAAAAAATAAAACAAGAACTATTAGAGATCAGATAAGAGTTATAGACGATCAATAATAGAGAGAGAGATCGTTTGAAACAATGGATGAAGAGTATGATGTGATTGTTCTTGGGACTGGTCTCAAAGAGTGTATCCTTAGTGGTCTCCTCTCTGTCGATGGCCTAAAGGTTTTCGCATTCACCATTTTAAGTTTTAACTTGTTTTGTGCATTATAAAGCTTAGTTTTTACGTTTAGTTATGGTTTTTGTTTTTATATAGTTATGAATGTGTGATGGTAGATGAATAGTTACATACATTAACGATGAAATATAATGATCCAAACAGTAGCGGTCCTGGATACAAGCGGGGGAAGCACATGCTTCTAGCCCTATTTATAATACACTTCCCATGTTTCTTAAAGAGTGTCATTTTGATATTTTTCACACATATTAAGAAAAAGATAAAAATGCATTAATGTTCTTAATAATAGTAGCTATTCAACCAATAGTGTTTTAGATAAATAAATATATTTATAAAACCAATGCATTTTACAATAAATATCAAGCTAAAAACATCAATAAATTGCATTGAAAATTGAAAATGATACTCTTTATGAAACAAAAATAAAATCTCAAAATGACGCTCTTTGCGAAACGGAGGGAGTATAATATTTCGGCCTTTATTTCACTAAATTCTTCACTAGATCAGTTAGTTTATGGCTTTAATTTGTTAGTTTGAAGTGAGCAATTCGATTACAGAACGCCACCATAATTTTTTCATATAAAAACAAGCCCAATTTTTTTTTTTGCTTCCAGTCTGTAATTTTTCTGGGTCGGGCCTGGATCCAACCATAACTTTTTGACCTTGTTCAGCCCCTAATCCATACAGATGTATTATATAGGTACTGCATATGGATAGAAACGACTACTATGGAGGAGAATCATCCTCTCTTAACCTCACTCAGCTATGGAAGCGTTTCAGGGGAAGTGACACTCCTCAAGAAAATCTTGGTGCAAGCAGAGAATACAATGTCGATATGATCCCAAAGGTACTTATAGATATAATATGTGAATTTCAGAATATGCACATATATGTAAAGGCATGATTATTACGGAGTTCTTAAGGTATGGTTTTTAACTTAATATAAAAATCGTCTTTTAACTTTAACAAAAAAAAAATTAAGACGGTCCTTAAATTAAGAACCGTTTCTTAACTTTTTCTTAGTTAAAGTTAAGAAACAGTTTTTATATTATGTTAAGAACCTCCTCTTATGAACTCTGCAATAATTATGGCCTAATGTTGATAGATTAATGGAGATAATGGTTTCTTGATCTGCAGTTCATACTGGCTAATGGAACTCTTGTTCAAACCCTAATTCACACGGATGTCACCAAGTATCTTAACTTCAAAGCGGTTGATGGTAGCTTCGTCTACAAGAAGGGCAAGGTTAGTGACAAAGTCTATTTTAACTTCAAAAAACTAGTTAATTACTTTGAGATTTTGATCATCCATGTCAGATCTATAAAGTCCCAGCCACTGATGTGGAAGCCCTAAAATCGCCATTGATGGGTCTGTTCGAGAAACGACGTGCAAGAAAGTTCTTTATCTATGTGCAAGACTACGATGAGAAAGATCCCAAGTCTCACGAAGGGCTTGACCTCAGCAAAGTCACTGCTAGAGAGATTATCTCGTACGTAGAACATATGTTTCTTCCATTTCAAGTCATTTAATCATAGTTTCTTGCATTACAAGCTTAGGGTCTCTGTTTTTTTCTTTCTTTTTCAATAGGAAGTATGGACTTGAAGATGATACCATTGACTTCATCGGCCATGCCTTGGCGCTTCACAATGACGATGACTACTTGGATCAACCGGCCATTGATTTTGTTAAGAGAATCAAGGTAAAGTGTTTTCCTTTTCTTGCTGAACAAGGAAATGTTCTGATCTCAATGTCACTTTTATTGTTTTGTTATATGGTAAAGCTCTACGCGGAATCCTTGGCTCGATTCCAAGGAGGATCTCCTTACATCTACCCATTGTACGGTCTAGGAGAGTTGCCACAGGTCCGTGCTCACCTTATTCTCAGGAAACATCTTAAGTCTCTTAGTTTACAACCCTTTTGCTATGTCTCAAATCTCTGTTTCTGTTCTCAGGCTTTTGCACGGTTAAGCGCTGTATATGGAGGGACTTACATGCTAAACAAGCCTGAATGCAAGGTTACACAATCCATAATCTTTTATTTCTCAGCTTTGTTTATTAGGAAGCTCATATCCATAATAGTAACAATACTTGTTACCTATATACTCCCTCCGTTTCGAATTACTTGTCGTTGTACAGTAAATTTTTTATTTTAAAATAAGTGTTGTTTTCGATTTTCAATGCAAAATTTGTTGACAATATTATATATTCAATTTTTTTATTGGTTGAAATATGGTTAGGTGTATTCGTAATAGTGTTTTTATTTTGAAAACATGTAAAATTAATATTTTCTTAATCTGTGTGCATAAACCTAGAACGACAACTAATATGAAACAGAAGGAGTAGTATATATGCATTAATTGTTTTAAAGAAAGCTAGAAACTCAAGTATCTCTAACATTATTCATAACAGGTTGAGTTTGATAGCTCTGGAAAAGCTACTGGTGTAACTTCTGCGGGAGAAACCGCTAAATGCAAGAAAGTTGTCTGTGATCCTTCTTACTTGTCTGACAAGGTAACCCTAAACCCTTTTCACACAATTAGGTTATGTTCTTGGACGGTCTAGTTACCTTTTTTAAGATGGTTTCCTTACATTTCAGGTTAAGAAAGTTGGGAAAGTGAATCGAGCGGTGTGTATAATGAGCCATCCTATTCCAGACACCAATGATGCTCACTCGGTCCAAATCATTCTTCCTCAGAAGCAACTCGGCCGCAAGTCAGACATGTAAGAGATCATAATCAAATAGTAACATTCAATTATAGAAACATGACTCTGACTACTCTGAGATTTTGGATTTTGTAGGTACTTGTTCTGTTGTTCATACGCTCACAACGTGGCACCAAAAGGCAAATACATAGCTTTTGTCTCTGCAGAAGCTGAAACTGACAATCCAGAAGAAGAGCTTAAACCTGGAATTGAATTGCTTGGACCTATTGATGAGATCTTCTACCATTCTTATGACACATACGTTCCTACCAATAAGCAAGAAGAAGATAATTGCTTCATCTCTGGTGTAAGTGAATATTATAGTACATCATATAATCTAAGTAATTTTTGTGTGTTTACATGTCGTGTTTAATTTTATTGATGTTTCTTTGTTTTGTTTTCTTATCATATCAGACTTATGATGCAACAACACATTTCGAGAGTACAGTTGCAGATGTACTAGAGATGTATACCAAGATCACTGGAAAGGTATAAACACTCATCATTTTGTTTCTTGGTTCAGAAGTAAACGCACAGTTTGAATACTAAGTTTTTCTTCTTTTTTTTTTTTGGCAGACTCTTGATTTGTCTGTGGATTTGAGTGCTGCGAGTGCTACTGCAGAAACTTGATAGTATTCTTTTGTTATTTTATTCATTCTATTTTTTTTCTTGCTGGGATAGTTCTTAGCAGTTGCAATTGCTTCTATAAACCTGCAATAATTCTGGATATTTTTTTTCTATGTAATACGAGTTACAACATAACAAATAAAAATCAATTATTTTGTATATCAAAAAGAAAATTATTTACAATCCACTATTGGGCGAGTTTGTGAAATCTCTTGCAAATCATGTACGTAGGTGGTGATAAAACCCCCAATAAACCTATGGTAAAAGGAAAAAAAGAACTAGTGAATGGGCATAATTAAAATCGAGATAGCTAGTGTAGAGGCTAGAACAAGAAATTCTCAAATTATAATAAAATAATAAATATCTTAAAACATTTTAATATATGAAAACTACATCCTAATAGTTTACACAATTACATATTAATTTATTGTATTTCAATAACTATCTATTTAGAAACTTTTTAAAATTAATGTGAAAAAATTCTTTGAGATATCCATTTATATTTATATAGTTTTTTTAACACGGAATATATATTAACATTGAGGATACATGGTACAATGAGTTTGTGGAATACATAGCCAGAAAAAATCAAATTCTTCTAGAATAAAGCTCTAACATAGGGAGCCAAAAGACAAATCTTAAGAAACAATAACCAACAAGAGAAAGAGGAATATATATACAAAAGGACTTAAAAGCAAAGCTCATAAAGAAAAAACTACAGAGACCAACTGAAATCCAAGGGCCTAAGACAAAAACGAGTTACCAAATGCAAATGCAAATGCAATGATGGTAATATATTCCTTCTATAATGAACAGCACATAAGAGTAAGAGTATGATTAACTCCACCTCTTAGTGGGTTCCACAATTTTGTTAAAATCCATTTCTTCTTTCTCTTCTGCAAGAGCTCAGTTTGGTGGAATTTTTGTATTGTTTGCGGACTCCACTAATAAGTGGCGGTCTGTGGTTAATTTTTTTTTTTTCTTTTAAATCAAAAAAAAAAAAAATTAAGAACCTCAATTGGAATTCTAAGGGTTAATTATGGTTTAACAAATAGACCAAAGCTTCATAGATCGGGAAAGGAGAACATAACAAAGTTCAAACCAAGGCACGAAATCGACAGAAGAACGACGGTTAACGCCATGGCAGAAGCGATACAAAGAGACGAGACCGAGACAAGGAGCGATTTGATTTTTACCGGACATAACTAGTTTTGCTGAAGAAAGATTAGAAAGAGATCACTCACCAATATTTATAGACTTTAGTATATGTTATTTTACTTTATATTGAGATACTTTTTAAATTATATAGTATCTCACTGTTTAGTTTTTAAGTCAATTCTCTTAAATAACAATGTTTTAAGTTTTTGTCATAAAAATAGTTTTTTAAAAATTACCAAAATAACTTTTTTTTTTTTTTTTTAAAAATTAATATTTTATTTTTAATTACTCCACGCACGGCAAGCTACACCCCATCTCCTCAGACTGGTAATAAGTCGTACGGGTTCGACTGGTGACCAATCCGAAAACAAGAGGAATGAATAGGAAAGGAACAGAGAGGAATAAAATAATAGGAATGATAAGGAATGGTTGTTCCTTCTCAAATTTAACAAGGAACAATTTTGTTCTTTATTTCTCTGCAAAAAAAGGAATGAGAGGGAATGAGAAGGAATACTTGTTCCTTGTGAATGGTGATTTTTTTTAGGAACGTTAGGGAATACATTATTCCTCGTCGTTCCTTGGTCACCATTCACACCCGTAGTATTTAGCCATATCTCTCGAAAATCATTTGAGATTAGTTGTGAGAGATTATCTATTGATCGGTTTATCAGTAGAACTTTATAGGTTTCTTTTAGTTCTTGTTTATGTTATGCGTTTTTCTTCGTGGATTTCAGCTCGTCATGACTACCACTCGAGCCGAAGTACTAGTAACGACCATGACTTCTTCCCGAGGAGACGTAGTAGTAGTGATGAAGGTATGCGTTTTAACTATCCTTTTTAGTTGATTTAAAATAATTTCATTTTAGATAACGGTTTGGTTACGTTCGTCTTGCTTATGGGACGTCATTTTTTTTTTTTTCGAACTTGGGATGTCTTTTGGTTTCATAGAAACAATTATTGATGCTATAAGAAGCTACCGAGCCTCTAAAATGACGACCCTGTAGTAGCAGCAGCAGCAGCAGCCGAAGTTCTAAATAGCAGTGGTTCCATTGCATGTGTCACTCAAGCCAAAGCTTTCCAAGATGTAAGTTTATTGTAATAATTTTGCATTAGGTTTCGTTTGTTTGTTCAAAAAATAAAGAAACTAGACTTTCTTTGACTTGGAATAGAATGGATCTTTTTGGTTTCATTCTTCCATTATATATCTATTGTCCAAATTAAAGCTTAATCTTTTTGCATTGTGTGTGTAGTGCCTGGACGAGAATGAAACAGACATCAGTAAATGTCAGTCGTTGATGGACATGTGGTGTAATTGCAAAAAAGAGTTCCAAGCCACTTTGACCACCTAACAGTTTTTGAAATTTGTCATCCAAATAACTTTGTGCTTTCTTCATTAACTACTTCGTTTTCTTTTATTTCTTGTTGTGTAAGACCATGATTTTAACCCCAGGTTTTTAAAGTGATGTTTTTACCGGAAGTTAATAAACTGTTTTTTAACTTCCGGTAAGAACTCCATCATAAAAACTTCGGGTTAATCATGGTCTAAAGTTTTAGGATCTTGCTTTTTTTTTTCAATTTCGGGTTTGATTTAGCAAGAGAAGAATATAAGGGTAAATTAAGAATAAATGTAAAGTTTGAGTTGTTAAATGCAATTTATCCGAAATCCTCAGCTTCAAAATAAACTCTCCCCAGTGAACAAAAAAAAAAACTCTCAAATCCCCGCCGTAGATG
Source organism: Sinapis alba (assembly GCA_012274485.2). Lineage (NCBI taxonomy): Eukaryota > Viridiplantae > Streptophyta > Magnoliopsida > Brassicales > Brassicaceae > Sinapis > Sinapis alba. The sequence continues at coordinate 4,324 of MU107147.1, read as the reverse complement.
ATTTCCCGGCGATTACACCGGATATTTCTTCCGGTTATTTCAACAGCACGGAGTTTCCGATCAGACGCGGCGCTCGAAGCCATATCCAACGCGTTAGAAGAGAAAGTACCAAACTTGATTCTATACAATTACCCTTCCTTCTCCGGCGCCTTCTCAGCTCTCTTCGCTCATCTCTACCACTCTCGCCTCCGTATTCCCTCTCTCATCTTGCCCTTCTCTTCCGTCGTACCCTTTAAGGTTAAAGATCTCTGCTTGGAGAGGTTCGAGAGGTGTTACCTCCTCGATTTCGTCGCTCCTAAAGACTTCGCTGACACGACAGATTGCGAGTATGTTTCATTGATGTTATGTTTTACAAACATTTTTGTGTTTTAAAGTTCAGATCTTTTCGTTCTTTGTTGGGTTTAGGATCATATGTTTTGATCATCGAAAGTCAGCAGCTTCAAAACTTGGCTTAGTGAAGAAGAGGTTTAAGGTTAATGTTGATATTGACAAGAGTAGCTCAAAGGCTGTGTATGAATATTTCTCAAGTAAACTCACATCTTCCGAGGTTAGTTAGGATAATGTTAATGGTTTAGTAATGACTTTGCTTTGATTGGTATCTAATGCGAACTGTATATATGTGCATAGGGGGAATCTCTCAGTTTGTTAGATGATGAAGACAAAACTCGAATTGAATCAGTTCTTGATTACATTGAAGATATTGATCTTAGACGATGGAGATTACCAGATGTCAAGGCTTTCAGCTTCGGACTAAAGGAGTGGCGGTCAAGGGTTAACTCCATCACGAATCCTTACATGTACGAACAGGTTCGATGCTCTGTTTCGTGAAACGCTCTTGAATCTGAGTCCTTGTATCATTCCTCAGTGAATCATTTCATGTTTCTATGTTGTAGCTGTTGAGGGTAAGTTCTGAGGACCTCACTGCTTATGGAAACTCGTATTTTTCAACTCGGCTTATCGATGCAAAGAGAGTGCTGAAGCAGAATAAAGCTTTCAAGATTAGATTGGGAAGAGGGTTTTATGGAGAATGCCTGGTAATCATTGCATTGAAATCCTATTGTTTCGATAAATCATTGATTGAGTTGAACTATAGATTTGTTTTGTTTTATGTTGATAGGGAATGCGTGCAGATGGTAACCATGAACTAAGCGATGAGCTAGGCAAGCTACTTAGTCTACAAAGTGCTTCCTCTGGTTTAAGGTAAATTTTTTTATTTTCCTTTTGAAGAATTGTGGATAGTAAGTTAGTAAAGATGTCTTTGAAAGCAGGCCAATAGGAGCTGTTACATTCATGCAACGGAATAATCTCAAAATGTGCTTGAGAAGTACTGACGATACAGCAGATACATCTGAAATTGCTAAGGTTTGTTTGTTTCAGAACCTGACCTGTAAGCTTTTTTTTCTGTTTTAATGATCGATTAGACTTATATGTTTTCGATGTTTTTGGAAAAAGGCTTATGGTGGAGGTGGAACTTCATGTTCAAGCTCCTTCATCATAAGAATGGATGAATATAATCAATGGATTTCGATGAATCCAACGTGAGAGAACACACACTTCTCAGCGAGACCAATCTCAAAGCTCATGTCTCTGACCTTTTCGCGCAAAGGGCTGATCAAGTTATAAATAGCTGAAGAAGGAGAAGCACTTTTGAGTCGTTTTCCTTTCTTGGACCGGTTTTGCTCGGTTAATGGTCGCCTAAATCGACCTTACATTTCAGTTCAGTATTTGTTTTTTACGGTTTTGTTTTGTATTTTTATTTCAACTACTCAAGAACTGAAACGATGTCGTTTCATAAAGCTCTGTACAGGTTTTGTTTCGTTAAGGGTAGCCTAAACTGAACTTGCATTTCTCTCCAGTTTTTGGTATGATTACGGTTTTGTTTAGTCCTTCTATTTCAACTAGCCAATATGTCAAAACGATGTCGTTTCACAAAGCTTCGTGTACATTTTTGTAACCGATCATTTTTATGATCGTCGACGTCGAGAAGCATCACCGCCTAGAACCTTCTCTCTTCTCTAGAAGAAAAAAGAAACTTTCGTACCCTCCAAAACCCTAAACCCTTAATCGGAACTAAGACGCATATTCATCGCACCATTTCGCATCGCGAACTTCAAAACCATGGCTACCGCCGCTCTCCTCCGCTCGATTCGACGTCGCGAAGTCGCTTCCACCCCTTTCTCAGCTTTCAAATGCGTAAGTCTTCAAGCGATCATCATCTATCATCACCATCTCTAGACGAAATTGGTGGCACTTATTGCAGTCTTGTGTGATCTGAATCAAATTTTCGTTGCAGCTTTCTAGCAGCGGGAAAACATCATCGAACGGCTCTTATCTTGTTCAGAATTTGAGAAGCTTTTCAAGAGCATTTAGGTATTGATTGATCTTTCCATCTATTTACTAACACCAAGATCTCACTGTGTTTATTCTCTGATGTTTTCTTCTAATTGATTTCAGCTCGAAGCCTACTGGGAATGACGTCATCGGTATTGACCTGGGTACAACTAACTCCTGTGTTGCAGTCATGGAGGGGAAGGTGAGACTATGATCATACATCTTTTGATTTCTGAGCTTTTATAGAGCTGACTTTGTGTTTATGTAGAATCCCAAAGTCATTGAGAACGCTGAAGGTGCTCGAACCACACCATCAGTTGTAGCTTTCAACCCTAAAGGAGAGCTTCTTGTTGGTACACCAGCTAAACGCCAAGCTGTGACCAATCCAACGAACACACTCTTTGGAACGAAACGTTTGATTGGGAGAAAGTTCGATGATCCACAAACGCAGAAAGAAATGAAAATGGTGCCTTACAAGATTGTGCGTGCACCTAACGGTGATGCGTGGGTTGAAGCGAATGGTCAGCAGTATTCTCCTAGTCAAGTTGGAGCGTTTGTGTTGACAAAGATGAAAGAGACAGCGGAAGCTTATCTGGGGAAGTCTGTAAAGAAAGCTGTTGTTACGGTTCCGGCTTACTTTAATGATGCTCAGAGGCAAGCTACTAAAGATGCTGGTAGAATCGCTGGTTTGGATGTGGAGAGGATTATTAATGAACCAACGGCTGCTGCTCTTTCTTATGGTATGACTAATAAGGAGGGTTTGATTGCTGTGTTTGATCTTGGTGGTGGGACGTTTGATGTATCTGTTTTGGAGATTTCTAATGGAGTTTTCGAGGTAAGTGGTTTTTGTTTATCAGGGTTCTCTGCTGCGTTTTGTTTGAGGATTGTTCTTATTATTAGCATTGATTTTCTTTTTCAGGTGAAAGCCACCAATGGGGATACCTTTTTGGGAGGAGAGGATTTTGATAATGCTTTGTTGGACTTCTTGGTAAATGAATTCAAGACCAGTGAGGGAATAGACCTCGCAAAGGACAGACTTGCTCTGCAGAGGCTCCGAGAAGCAGCTGAGAAGGCGAAGATTGAACTATCATCAACTTCTCAAACTGAAATTAACCTGCCATTTATCACAGCTGATGCTTCTGGAGCGAAGCATTTCAACATCACCCTAACAAGGTCGAGGTTTGAAACTCTGGTGAATCACTTGATTGAGAGGACTCGTGATCCTTGCAAGAACTGTCTCAAGGATGCGGGTATAAGTGCTAAGGAAGTTGATGAGGTTCTCCTAGTTGGAGGAATGACTCGTGTCCCTAAGGTACAAAGTGTTGTCGCTGAGATCTTTGGGAAGACCCCTAGCAAAGGTGTCAACCCTGATGAGGCTGTTGCTATGGGAGCTGCACTTCAAGGTGGTATACTCCGTGGTGATGTCAAAGAACTGCTGCTTCTTGATGTCACACCTCTATCGCTTGGTATTGAAACACTTGGTGGTGTCTTTACAAGATTGATTGGCCGAAACACAACCATCCCCACCAAGAAGAGTCAGGTATGCCTGCAATGTTCTTTCTTTTGACTAGAAATCCTGATTATCAAATGTCAGAGTTAGATCTATATTGTTGCTTAGCAAGGCATGCCATGCTTTACCCCTCATGGCGATGTTCCTACATGGTTACACTCTTATAAGTTTTAAGTTTTAATGCACAATCATGTGGATATGATAATTGATGCAAGTTCGTATTAAAATGTTGAGTTTTTGTTTTGAAGGTGTTCTCAACTGCAGCCGACAACCAGACACAAGTGGGGATCAGAGTGCTTCAAGGTGAGCGTGAAATGGCATCAGACAACAAGCTATTGGGAGAATTCGATCTAGTGGGCATTCCACCATCACCAAGAGGCATCCCTCAGATCGAAGTAACGTTCGACATTGATGCAAATGGCATTGTCACTGTCTCTGCCAAGGACAAGACGACCGGAAAAGAGCAACAGATCACAATCCGAT
>MU107146.1:27650-47368 GCA_012274485.2 Sinapis alba | reverse complement strand
ACTTCTTCAACATAACTCCTATGAGATTTATTCAACTTCATGGAGACTTTCAACTGATTTTTGGTCCCATAACAAGCTTCTTACATAGTGATTCATCATGGTTTGGTTAGAAGCTTGAAGAATTTATCATTTGTCCAAACATGCTAAACATGGATATCCTGATTAGAAACTAGAATAACTTCTTTAACATACCTATTATAGGATTTATTCAACTCCATGGACACTCTCCACTGATAAATGGTTCCAAATCAAGCTTCTTACATAGTGATTCTTCCTGGTTTTATTAGACGTTGGAAGAACTTGCCATATGTCCAAACATGCTAAACATGGATATCCTGATTAGAAAGTGGAATAATTTCTTTAACATAGCTCCTATGGGATTTATTGAACTTCATGGACACTCTCCACTTATTAATGGTTCCAAATCAAGTTTCTTACATAGTGAGTCATCCTGGTTTGATTAAAAGCTTGAAGAACATGTCATATGTCCAAACATTCTAAACATGGATATCCTGATTAGAAAGTGGCATAACTTCTACAACATAACTCCTATGAGATTTATCCCACTTCGTAAAAGACTATCCACTGATTAATGGTTCCAAATCCAGCTTCTTACATAGTGATTCATCCTGGTTTGATTAGAAGCTTGAAGAACTTGCCATATGTCCAAACATGCTAAACATGGATATCCTTGTTAGAAAGTGGAATAACTTCTTTAACATACCTCTTATGGGATTTACTCAACTTCATGGACACTCTCCACTGAATAATGGTTCCAAATCAAGCTTCTTACATAGTGATTTCTCCTGGTTTGATTAGAAGCTTGAAGAACTTGCCATATGTCCAAACAGGCTAAACATGGATATCCTTGTTAGAAAGTGGAATAACTTTTTTAAAATACCTCTTATGGGATTTACTCAACTTCATGGACACTCTCCACTGATTAATGGTTCCAAATCAACCTTCTTACATAGTGATTTATCCTGGTTTGATTAGAAGCTTGAAGAACTTGCCATATGTCCCAAACAGGCTAGACATGGATATCCTGATTAGAAGGTGGAATAACTTCTTTAACATACCTCCCATGGGATTTATTCAACTTCATAGACATTCTCCACTGATTAATGGTTCCAAATCAAGATTCTTACGTAGTGATTCATCCTGGTTCGATTAGAAGCTTGAAGAACTTGCTGTATGTCCAAATAGTCTAAACATGGATATCCGGATTAGAAAGTGGAATAACTTCTTCAAAATAACTCCTATGAGATTTATCCAATTTCATGAAATACTCCCCACTAATTAATGGTTCCAAATCAAGCTTCTTACATAGTGATTCATCCTGGTTTGATTAGAAGCTCGAACATCTTGCCATATGTCCAAACATGCTAAACATGGATATCTTGATTACAAAGTGGAATAACTTCTTTAACATACATAGTTAGGATATCCATGTCTAGACTGTTTGGACATATGGCAAGTTCTTCAAGCTTCTCCTGGTTTGATTAGAAGCTTGAAGAACTTGCCCATATGTCCAAACAGGCTAAACATGGATATCCTTGTTAGAAAGTGGAATAACTTCTTTAACATTCCTCTTATGGGATTTACTCAACTTCATGGACACTCTCCACTGATTAATGGTTCCAAATCAAGCTTCTTACGTAGTGATTAATCCTTGTTTGATTAAAAGTTTCAAGAACTTGCCATATGTCCAAACAGTCTAAACATGGATATCCTGATTAGAAAGTGGAATAACTTCTTCAACATAACTTTTATGAGATTTATCCAATTTCATGAAAGACTCTCCACTGATTATTGGTTCCAAATCAAGCTTCTTACATAGTGATTCATCCTGGTATGATTAGAAGCTCGAAGAACTTGCCATATGTCCAAACAGGCTGAACATGGATATCATGATTACAAAGTGGAATAACTTCTTTAACATACCTCTTATGGGATTTATTCAACTTCATGGACACTCTCCACTGATTAGTGGTTCCAAATCAAGCTTCTTACATAGTGATTCATCTAGGTTTGATTAGAAGCTTGAAGAACTTGCCGTATTTCCAAACAATCTAAACATGGATACCTTGATTAAAAGTGGAATAACTTCTTCAACATAACTCCTATGAGATTTATTCAACTTCATGAAAGACTCTCCACTGGTTAATGGTTCCAAAGCAATCTCCTTACATAGTGATTCATCCTGGTTTTATTAGAAGCTTGAAGAACTTGCCATATGTCCAAACAGGCTAAACATGGATATCCTGATTACAAAGTGGAATAACTTCTTTAACATACCTCTTATGGGATTTATTCAACTTCATGGACACTCTACATTGGTTAATGGTTCCAAATCAATCTTCTTACATAGTGATTCATCCTGGTTCGATTAGAAGCTTAAAGAACTTGCCATATGTCCAATAACGCTAAACATGGATATCCTGATTAGAAAGTGGAATAACTTCTTCAACATAACTCCTATGAGATTTATTCAAGTTCATGGAGACTTTCCACTGATTAATGGTCACATATCAAGCTTCTTACATAGTGATTCATCCTGGTTTGATTAGAAGCTTGAAGAACTTGTCATATGTCCAAAAAAGCTAAACATGGATATCCTCATTAGAAAGTGGAATAACTTCTTTAACATACCTCCTATGTGATTTATTTAACTTCATGGATACTCTCCACTGATTAATGGTCCCATATCAAGCTTCTTACATAGTGATTCATCCAGGTTTGATTAGAAGCTTGAAGAACTTGCCATATGTCTAAACAGGCTAAACATGGATATCCTAATTAGAAAGTGGAATAACTTCTTTAACATACCTCTTATGGATTTATTCAACTTCATGGACACTCTTTACTGATTAATGGTTCCAAATTAAGCTTCTTACATAGTGATTCATCCTGGTTTGATTAGAAGCTTGAAGAACTTCCCATATGTCTAAACAGGCTAAACATGGATATCCTTGTTAGAACGTGGAATAACTTCTTTAACATACCTCTTATGGGATTTACTAAACTTCATGGACACTCTCCACTGATTAATGGTTCCAAATCAAGCTTCTTACATAGTGATTTATCCTGGTTTGATTAGAAGCTTGAAGAGCTTGCCATATGTCCCAAACAGGCAAAACATGGATATCCTGATTAGAAAGTCGAATAACTTCTTTAACATACCTCCTATGGGATTTATTCAACTTCATTGACACTCTCCACTGATTAATGGTTCCAAATCAATCTTCTTACATAGTGATTCATCCTGGTTTGATTAGAAGCTTGAAGAACTTGCCGTATGTCCAAACAGTCTAAACATGAATATCCTGATTAGAAAGTGGAATAACTTCTTCAACATAACTCCTATGAGATTTATCAAATTCATGAAAGACTCTCCACTGATTAATGGTTCCAAATCAAGCTTCTTACATAGTGATTTATCCTGGTTTGATTAGAAGCTCGAAGATCTTGCCATATGTCCAAACAAGCTAAACATGGATATCCTGATTACAAAGTGGAATAACTTCTTTAACATACCTCTTATGGGATTTATTCAACTTCATGGACACTCTCCACTGATTAGTGGTTCCAAATCAAGCTTCTTACATAGTGATTCATCCTGGTTTGATTAGAAGCTTGAAGAACTTGCCGTATTTCCAAACAATCTAAACATGGATACCATGATTAAAAGTGGAATAACTTCTTCAACATAACTCCTATGAGATTTATTCAACTTCATGAAAGACTCTCCACTGGTTAATGGTTCCAAATCAATCTTCTTACATAGTGATTCATCCTTGTTTGATTAGAAGCTTGAAGAACTTGCCATATGTCCAAACTGACTAAACATGGATATCCTGATTACAAAGTGGAATAACTTCTTTAACATACCTCTTATGGGATTTATTCAACTTCATGGACACTCTACACTGATTAATTGTCCCATATCAAGCTTCTTACATAGTGATTCATCCAGGTTTGATTAGAAGCTTGAAGAACTTGCCATATGTCGAAAAAGGCTAAACATGGATATCCTGATTACAAAGTGGAATAACTTCTTTAACATACCTCTTATGGGATTTATTCAACTTCATGGACACTCTACACTGATTAATGGTTCCAAATCAATCTTCTTACATAGTGATTCATCCTGGTTCGATTAGAAGCTTAAGGAACTTGCCATATGTCCAATAACGCTAAACATGGATATCCTGATTAGAAAGTGGAATAACTTCTTCAACATAACTCCTATGAGATTTATTCAACTTCATGGAGACTTTCCACTGATTAATGGTCACATAACAAGCTTCTTACATAGTGATTCATCCTGGTTTGATTAGAAGCTTGAAGAACTTGTCATATGTCCAAACAAGCTAAACATGGATATCCTCATTAGAAAGTGGAATAACTTCTTTAACATACCTCCTATGTGATTTATTTAACTTAATGGACACTCTCCACTGATTAATGTTCCCATATCAAGCTTCTTACATAGTGATTCATCCAGGTTTGATTAGAAGCTTGAAGAACTTGCCATATGTCTAAACAGGCTAAACATGGATATCCTAGTTAGTAAGTGGAATAACTTCTTTAACGTACCTCTTATGGATTTATTCAACTTCATGGACACTCTTTACTGATTAATGGTTCAAAATTAAGCATCTTACATAGTGATTAATCCTGGTTTGATTAGAAGCTTGAAGAACTTGCCATATGTCCAAACAGGCTAAACATGGATATCCTTGTTAGAAAGTGGAATAACATCTTTAACATACCTCTTATGGGATTTACTCAACATAATGGACACTCTCCACTGATTAATGGTTCCAAATCAAGCTTCTTACATAGTGATTTATTCTGGTTTGATTAGAAGCTTGAAGAACTTGCCATATGTCCCAAACAGGCTAAACATGGATCCCCTTATTAGAAAGTGGAATAACTTCTTTAACATACCTCCTATGGTATTTATTCAACTTCATGGACACTCTCCACTGATTAATGATTCTGAATTAATCTTCTTACATAGTGATTCATCCTGGTTTGATTAGAAGCTCGAAGATCTTGCCATATGTCCAAACAGGCTAAACATGGATATCCTGATTACAAAGTGGAATAACTTCGTTAACATACCTCATCTGGGATTTATTCAACTTCATGGACACTCTCCACTGATTAATGGTTCCAAATCAAGCTTCTTACATAGTGATTCATCCTGGTTTGATTAGAAGCTTGAAGAACTTGCCATATGTCCAAACAGTCTAGACATGGATATCCTGACTAGAAAGTGGAATAACTTCTTCATCATAACTCCTATGAGATTTATTCAACTTCATGGAAAACTTTCCACTGATTAATGGTTCCAAATCAAGCTTCTTACATAGTGATTCATCCTGCTTTGATTAGAAACTTGAAGAACTTGTCGTATGTCCAAACAGTCTAAACATGGATATCCTGATTAGAAAGTGGAATAACTTCTTCAACATAACTTTTATGAGATTTATCCAATTTCATGAAAGACTCTCCACTGATTATTGGTTCCAAATCAAGCTTCTTACATAGTGATTCATCCTGGTATGATTAGAAGCTCGAAGAGCTTGCCATATGTCCAAACATGCTGACCATGGATATCCTGATTACAAAGTGGAATAACTTCTTTAACATACCTCTTATGGGATTTATTCAACTTCATGGACACTTTCCACTGATTAGTGGTTCCAAATCAAGCTTCTTACATAGTGATTCATCCTGGTTCGATTAGAAGCTTGAAGAACTTGCCGTATTTCCAAACAATCTAAACATGGATACCCTGATTAAAAGTGGAATAACTTCTTCAACATAACCCCTATGAGATTTATTCAACTTCATGAAAGACTCTCCATTGGTTAATGGTTCCAAATCAATCTCCTTACATAGTGATTCATCCTGGTTTTATTAGAAGCTTGAAGAACTTGCCATATGTCCAAACATGCTAAACATGGATATCCTGATTACAAAGTGGAATAACTTCTTTAACATACCTCTTATGGGATTTATTCAACTTCATGGACACTCTACACTGGTTAATGTTTCCAAATCAATCTTCTTACATAGTGATTCATCCTGGTTCGGTTAGAAGCTTAAAGAACTTGCCATATGTCCAATAACGCTAAACATGGATATCCCGACTAGAAAGTGGAATAACTTCTTCAACATAACTCCTATGAGATTTATTCAACTTCATGGAGACTTTCCACTGATTAATGGTCACATATCAAGCTTCTTACATAGTGATTCATTCTGGTTTGACTAGAAGCTTGAAGAACTTGTCATATGTCCAAACAAGCTAAACATGGATATCCTCATTAGAAAGTGGAATAACTTCTTTAACATACCTCATATGTGATTTATTTAACTTCATGGATACTCTCCACTGATTAATGGTCCCATATCAAGCTTCTTACATAGTGATTCATCCAGGTTTGATTAGAAGCTTGAAGAACTTGCCATATGTCCCAAACAGGCTAAACATGGATATCCTGATTAGAAAGTGGAATAACTTCTTTAACATACCTCCTATGGTATTTATTCAACTTCATGGACACTCTCCACTGATTAATGATTCTAAATTAATCTTCTTACATAGTGATTCATCCTGGTTTGATTAGAAGCTCGAAGATCTTGCCATATGTCCAAACAGGCTAAACATGGATATCCTGATTACAAAGTGGAATAACTTCGTTAACATACCTCATCTGGGATTTATTCAACTTCATGGACACTCTCCACTGATTAATGGTTCCAAATCAAGCTTCTTACATAGTGATTCATCCTGGTTTGATTAGAAGCTTGAAGAACTTGCCATATGTCCAAAGAGGCTAAACATGGATATCTTGATTACAAAGTGGAATAACTTCTTTAACATACCTCTTATGGGATTTATTCAACTTCATGGACACTCTACACTGGTTAATGGTTCCAAATCAATCTTCTTACATAGTGATTCATCCTGGTTCGGTTAGAAGCTTAAGGAACTTGCCAGATGTCCAATAACGCTAAACATGGATATCCAGATTAGAAAGTGGAATAACTTCTTCAACATAACTCCTATGAGTTTTATTCAACTTCATGGAGACTTTCCACTGATTAATGGTCACATATCAAGCTTCTTACATAGTGATTCATCCTGGTTTGATTCGAAGCTTGAAGAACTTGTCATATGTCCAAACAAGCTAAACATGGATATCCTCATTAGAAAGTGGAATAACTTTTTTACATACCTCCTATGTGATTTATTTAACTTCATGGACACTCTCCACTGATTAATGTTCCCATATCAAGCTTCTTACATAGTGATTCATCCAGGTTTGATTAGAAGCTTGAAGAACTTGCCATATGTCTAAACAGGCTAAACATGGATATCCTAATTAGTAAGTGGAATAACTTCTTTAACGTACCTCTTATGGATTTATTCAACTTCATGGACACTCTCCACTGATTAATGGTTCCAAATCAAGCTTCTTACATAGTGATTTATTCTGGTTTGATTAGAAGCTTGAAGAACTTGCCATATGTCCCAAACAGGCTAAACATGGATCCCCTGATTAGAAAGTGGAATAACTTCTTTAACATACCTCCTATGGTATTTATTCAACTTCATGGACACTCTCCACTGATTAATGATTCTAAATTAATCTTCTTACATAGTGATTCATCCTGGTTTGATTAGAAGCTCGAAGATCTTGCCATATGTCCAAACAGGCTAAACATGGATATCCTGATTACAAAGTGGAATAACTTCGTTAACATACCTCATCTGGGATTTATTCAACTTCAAGGACACTCTCCACTGATTAATGGTTCTAAATCAAGCTTCTTACATAGTGATTCATCCTGGTTTGATTAGAAGCTTGAAGAACTTGCCATATGTCCAAACAGTCTAGACATGGATATCCTGACTAGAAAGAGGAATAACTTCTTCATCATAACTCCTATGAGATTTATTCAACTTCATGAAAGACTTTCCACTGATTAATGGTTCCAAATCAAGCTTCTTACATAGTGATTCATCCTGCTTTGATTAGAAACTTGAAGAACTTGTCGTAGGTCCAAACAGTCTAAACATGGATATCCTGATTAGAAAGTGGAATAACTTCTTCAACATAACTTTTATGAGATTTATCCAATTTCATGAAAGACTCTCCACTGATTATTGGTTCCAAATCAAGCATCTTACATAGTGATTCATCCTGGTATGATTAGAAGCTCGAAGAACTTGCCATATGTCCAAACAGGCTGAACATGGATATCCTGATTACAAAGTGGAATAACTTCTTTAACATACCTCTTATGGGATTTATTCAACTTCATGGACACTCTCCACTGATTAGTGGTTCCAAATCAAGCTTCTTACATAGTGATTCATCCTGGTTCAATTAGAAGCTTGAAGAACTTGCCGTATTTCCAAACAATCTAAACATGAATACCCTGATTAAAAGTGGAATAACTTCTTCAACATAACCCCTATGAGATTTATTCAACTTCATGAAAGACTCTCCATGTGTTAATGGTTCCAAATCAATCTCCTTACATAGTGATTCATCCTGGTTTGATTAGAAGCTTGAAGAACTTGCCATATGTCAAAACAGGCTAAACATGGATATCCTGATTACAAAGTGGAATAACTTCTTTAACATACCTCTTATGGGATTTATTCAACTTCATGGACACTCTACACTGGTTAATGGTTCCAAATCAATCTTCTTACATAGTGATTCATCCTGGTTCGGTTAGAAGCTTAAAGAACTTGCCATATGTCCAATAACGCTAAACATGGATATCCGTATTAGAAAGTGGAATAACTTCTTCAACATAACTCCTATGAGATTTATTCAACTTCATGGAGACTTTCCACTGATTAATGGTCACATATCAAGCTTCTTACATAGTGATTCATCCTGGTTTGATTAGAAGCTTGAAGAACTTGTCATATGTCCAAACAAGCTAAACATGGATATCCTCATTAGAAAGTGGAATAACTTCTTTAACATACCTCATATGTGATTTATTTAACTTCATGGATACTCTCCACTGATTAATGGTCCCATATCAAGCTTCTTACATAGTGATTCATCCAGGTTTGATTAGAAGCTTGAAGAACTTGCCATATGTCTAAACAGGCTAAACATGGATATCCTAATTAGAAAGTGGAATAACTTCTTTAACATACCTCTTATGGATTTATTCAACTTCATGGACACTCTCCACTGATTAATGGTTCCAAATCAAGCTTCTTACATAGTGATTTATCCTGGTTTGATTAGAAGCTTGAAGAGCTTGCCATATGTCCCAAACAGGCAAAACATGGATATCCTGATTAAAAAGTCGAATAACTTCTTTAACATACCTTCTATGGGATTTATTCAACTTCATTGACACTCTCCACTGATTAATGGTTCCAAATCAATCTTCTTACATAGTGATTCATCCTGGTTTGATTAGAAGCTTGAAGAACTTGCCGTATGTCCAAACAGTCTAAACATGGATATCCTGATTAGAAAGTGGAATAACTTCTTCAACATAACTCCTATGAGATTTATCCAATTCATGAAAGACTCTCCACTGATTAATGGTTCCAAATCAAGCTTCTTACATAGTGATTCATCCTGGTTTGATTAGAAGCTCGAAGATCTTGCCATATGTCCAAACAAGCTAAACATGGATATCCTGATTACAAAGTGGAATAACTTCTTTAACATACCTCTTATGGGATTTATTCAACTTCATGGACACTCTCCACTGATTAGTGGTTCCAAATCAAGCTTCTTACATAGTGATTCATCCTGGTTTGATTAGAAGCTTGAAGAACTTGCCGTATTTCCAAACAAACTAAACATGGATACCATGATTAAAAGTGGAATAACTTCTTCAACATAACTCCTATGAGATTTATTCAACTTCATGAAAGACTCTCCACTGGTTAATGGTTCCAAATCAATCTTCTTACATAGTTATTCATCCTGGTTTGATTAGAAGCTTGAAGAACTTGCCATATGTCCAAACAGGCTAAACATGGATATCCTGATTACAAAGTGGAATAACTTCTTTAACATACCTCTTATGGGATTTATTCAACTTCATGGACACTTTACACTGATTAATTGTTCCATATCAAGCTTCTTACATAGTGATTCATCCAGGTTTGATTAGAAGCTTGAAGAACTTGCCATATGTCCAAAAAGGCTAAACATGGATTTCCTGATTACAAAGTGAAATAACTTCTTTAACATACCTCTTATGGGATTTATTCAACTTCATAGACACTCTACACTGATTATTGGTTCCAAATCAATCTTCTTACATAGTGATTCATCCTGGTTCGATTAGAAGCTTAAGGAACTTGCCATATGTCCAATAACGCTAAACATGGATATCCAGATTTGAAAGTGGCATAACTTCTTCAACATAACTCCTATGAGATTTATTCAACTTCATGGAGACTTTCCACTGATTAATGGTCACATATCAAGCTTCTTACATAGTGATTCATCCTGGTTTGATTAGAAGCTTGAAGAACTTGTCATATGTCCAAACAAGCTAAACATGGATATCCTCATTAGAAAGTGGAATAACTTCTTTAACATACCTCCTATGTGATTTATTTAACTTATTTAACTTCATGGACACTCTCCACTGATTAATGGTCTCATATCAAGCTTCTTACATAGTGTTTCATCCAGGTTTAATTAGAAGCTTGAAGAACTTGCCATATGTCTAAACAGGCTAAACATGAATATCCTAATTAGTAAGTGGAATAACTTCTTTAACGTACATCTTATGGATTTATTCAACTTAATGGACACTCTTTACTGATTAATGGTTCAAAATTAAGCATCTTACATAGTGATTCATCCTGGTTTGGTTAGAAGCTTGAAGAACTTGCCATATGTCCAAACAGGCTAAACATGGATATCTTTGTTAGAAAGTGGAATAACATCTTTAACATACATCTTATGGGATTTACTCAACTTAATGGACACTCTTTACTGATTAATGGTTCAAAATTAAGCATCTTACATAGTGATTCATCCTGGTTTGATTAGAAGCTTGAAGAACTTGCCATATGTCCCAAACAGGCTAAACATGGATATCCAGATTAGAAAGTGGAATAACTTCTTTAACATACCTCCTATGGTATTTATTCAACTTCATGGACACTCTCCACTGATTAATGGTTCCAAATCAAGCTTCTTACATAGTGATTCATCCTGGTTTGATTAGAAGCTTGAAGAACTTGCCATATGTCCAAACAGTCTAGACATGGATATCCTGAATAAAAAGTGGAATAACTTCTTCATCATAACTCCTATGAGATTTATTCAACTTCATGAAAGACTTTCCACTGATTAATGGTTCCAAATCAAGCTTCTTACATAGTGATTCATCCTGCTTTGATTAGAAACTTGAAGAACTTGTCGTATGTCCAAACAGTCTAAACATGGATATCCTGATTAGAAAGTGGAATAACTTCTTCAACATAACTTTTATGAGATTTATCCAATTTCATGAAAGACTCTCCACTGATTTATGGTTCCAAATCAAGCTTCTTACATAGTGATTCATCCTGGTTTGATTAGAAGCTCGAAGAACTTGCCATATGTCCAAACAGGCTAAACATGGATATCCTGATTACAAAGTAGACTAACTTCTTTAACATACCTCTTATGGGATTTATTCAACTTCAAGGACACTCTCCACTGATTAGTGGTTCCAAATCAAGCTTCTTACATAGTGATTCATCCTGGGTCGATTAGAAGCTTGAAGAACTTGTCGTATTTCCAAACAATCTAAACATGGATATCCTGATTAAAAGTGGAATAACTTCTTCAACATAACTCCTATAAGATTTATTCAACTTCATGAAAGACTCTCCACTGGTTAATGGTTCCAAATCAATCTTCTTACATAGTGATTCATTCTGGTTTGATTAGAAGCTTGAAGAACTTGCCATATGTCCAAACAGGCTAAACATGGATATCATGATTACAAAGTGGAATAACTTCTTTAACATATATCTTATGGGATTTATTCAACTTCATGGACCCTCTACACTGGTTAATGGTTCCAAATAAATCTTCTTACATAGTGATTCATCCTGGTTCGATTAGAAGCTTAGAGAACTTGCCATATGTTCAATAACGCTAAACATGGATATCCTGATTAGAAAGTGGAATAACTTCTTCAACATAACTCCTATGAGATTTATTCAACTTCATGGATACTTTCCACTGATTAATGGTCACATATCAAGCTTCTTACATAGTGATTCATCCTGGTTTGATTAGAAGCTTGAAGAACTTGTCATATGTGCAAACAAGCTAAACATGGATATCCTCATTAGAAAGTGGAATTACTTCTTTAACATACCTCCTATGTGATTTATTTAACTTCATGGATACTCTCCACTGATTAATGGTCCCATATCAAGCCTCTTACATAGTGATTCATCCTGGTTTGATTAGAAGCTTGACGAACTTCCCATATGTCCAAACAGGCTAAACATGGATATCCTTGTTAGAACGTGGAATAACTTCTTTAACATACCTCTTATGGGATTTACTAAACTTCATGGACACTCTCCACTGATTAATTGTTCCAAATCAAGCTTCTTACATAGTGATTTATCCTGGTTTGATTAGAAGCTTGAAGAGCTTGCCATATGTCCCAAACATGCAAAACATGGATATCCTGATTAGAAAGTCGAATAACTTCTTTAACATACCTCATATGGGATTTATTCAACTTCATTGACACTCTCCACTGATTAATGGTTCCAAATCAATCTTCTTACATAGTGATTCATCCTGGTTTGATTAGAAGCTTGAAGAACTTGCCGTATGTCCAAACAGTCTAAACATGGATATCCTGATTAGAAAGTGGAATAACTTCTTCAACATAACTCCTATGAGATTTATCCAATTCATGAAAGACTCTCCACTGATTAATGGTTCCAAATCAAGCTTCTTACATAGTGATTCATCCTGGTTTGATTAGAAGCTTGAAGATCTTGCCATATGTCCAAACAAGCTAAACATGGATATCCTGATTACAAAGTGGAATAACTTCTTTAACATACCTCTTATGGGATTTATTCAACTTCATGGACACTCTCCACTGATTAGTGGTTCCAAATCAAGCTTCTTACATAGTGATTCATCCTGGTTCGATTAGAAGCTTGAAGAACTTGTTGTATTTCCAAACAATCTAAACATGGATATCCTGATTAGAAAGTGGAATGACTTCTTCAACATAACTCCTATGAGATTTATCCAATTTCATGAAAGACTCTCCACTGATTAATGGTTCCAAATCAAGCTTCTTACATAGTGATTCATCCTGGTTTGATTAGAAGCATGAAGAACTTGCCATATGTCCAAACAGGCTAAACATGGATATACTGATTACAAAGTGGAATAACTTCTTTAACATACCTCTTATGGGATTTATTCAACTTCATGGACACTCTTTACTGATTAATGGTTCCAAATTAAGCTTCTTACATAGTGATTCATCCTGGTTTGATTAGAAGCTTGAAGAACTTGCCATATGTCCAAACATGCTAAACATGGATATCCTTGTTAGAAAGTGGAATAACTTCTTTAACATACCTTTATGGGATTTACTCAACTTGATGGACACTCTCCACTGATTAATGGTTCCAAATCAAGCTTCTTACATAGTGATATATCCTGGTTTGATTAGAAGCTTGACGAACTTGCCATATGTCCCAAACAGGCTAGACATGGATATCCTGATTAGAAGGTGGAATAACTTCTTTTACATACCTCCCATGGGATTTATTCAACTTCATAGACATTCTCCACTGATTAATGGTTCCAAATCAAGATTCTTACGTAGTGATTCATCCTGGTTCGATTAGAAGCTTGAAGAACTTGCCGTATTTCCAAACAATCTAAACATGGATATCCATATTAGAAAGTGGAATAACTTCTTCAACATAACTCCTATGAGATTTATCCAATTTCATGAAAGACTCTCCTTTGATTAATGGTTCCAAATCCAGCTTCTTACATAGTTATTCATGCTGGTTTGATTAGAAGCTTGAAAAACTTGCCATATGTCCAAACAGGCTAAACATGGATATCCTGATTACAAAGTGGAATAACTTCTTTAACATACCTCTTATGGGATTTATTCAACTTCATGGACACTCTCCACTGATTAGTGGTTCCAAATCAAGCTTCTTACATAGTGATTCATACTGGTTCGATTAGAAGCTTGAAGAACTTGCCGTATGTCCAAACAGTCTAAACATGGATGTCCTGATTAGAAAGTGGAATGACGTCTTCAACATAACTCCTATGAGATTTATCCAATTTCATGAAAGACTCTCCACTGATTAATAGTTCCAAATCAAGCTTCTTACATAGTGATTCATTCTGGTTTGATTAGAAGCTTGAGGAACTTGTCATATGTCCAAACAGGCTAAACATGGATATCCTGATTACAAAGTGGAATAATTCTTTAACATACCTCTTATGGGATTTATTCAACTTCATGGACACTCTCCACTGATTAGTGGTTCCAAATCAAGCTTCTTACATAGTAATTCATCCTGGTTCGATTAGGAGTTTGAAGAATTTGCTGTATTTCCAAACAATCTAAACATGGATACCCTGATTAGAAAGTGGAATAACTTCTTCAACATAACTCCTATGAGACTTATCCAATTTCATGAAAGACTCTCCACTGATTAATGGTTCCAAATCAAGCTTCTTACATAGTGATTCATCCTGGTTTATTAGAAGCTTGAAGAACTTGCCATATGTCCAAAAATTCTAAACATGGATATCCTGACTAGAAAGTGGAATAACTTCTTCTTCATAACTTCTTCTTCATAACTCCTATGAGATTTATCCAACTTCATGAAAGACTCTCCACTTATTAATGGTTCCAAATCAAGCTTCTTACTTAGTGATTCATCCTGGTTTGATTAGAAGCTTGAAGAACTTGCCATATGTCTAAACAGTCTAAACATGGATATCCTTATTAGAAAGTGGAATAACTTCTTCAACATAACTCCTATGAGATTTATCCAATTTCATAAAAGACTCTCCACTGATTAATGGTTCCAAATCAAGCTTCTTACATAGTGATTCATCCTGGTTTGATTAGAAGCTTGAAGAACTTGCCATATGTCCAAAAATTCTAAACATGGATATCGTCACTAGAAAGTGGAATAACTTCTTCTTCATAAATCCTATGAGATTTATCCAACTTCATGAAAGACTCTCCACTGATTAATGGTTCCAAATCAAGCTTCTTACTTAGTGATTCATCCTGGTTTTATTAGAACCTTGAAGATCTTGCCATATGTCCCAAACAGGCTAAACATGGATATCCTGATTAGAAAGTGGAATAACTTCTTTAACATACCTCCTATGGGATTTATTTAACTTCATGGACACTCTCCAGTGATTAATGGTTCCAAATCAAGCTTCTTACATAGTGATTCATCCTGGTTTGATTAGAAGCTTGAAGAACTTGCTATATGTCCCAAACAGGCTAAACATAGATATCCTGATTCGAAAGTGGAATAACTTCTTTAACATACCTCCTATGGGATTTATTCAACTTCATAGACACTCTCCAGTGATTAATGGTTCCAAATCAAGCTTCTTACATAGTGATTCATCCTGGATTGATTAGAAGCTTGAAGAACTTGCCATATGTCTAAACAGTCTAAACATGGATATCCTGACTAGAAAGTGAAATAACTTCTTCTTCATAACTCCTATGAGATTATCCAACTTCATGAAATACTCTCCACTGATTAATGGTTCCAAATCAAGCTTCTTACAGAGTGATTCATCCTGGTTTAATTAGAAGCTTGAAGAACTTGCCGTATGTCCAAACAATCTAAACATGGATATCCTGATTAGAAAGTGGAATAACTTCTTCAACATAACTCCTATGAGATTTATCCAATTTCATGAAACAATCTCCACTGATTAATGGTTCCAAATCAAGTTTCTTACATAGTCATTCATCCTGGTTTGATTAGATGCTTGAAGAACTTGTCATATGTTTAAACAAGCTAAACATGGATATCCTCATTAGAAAGTGGAATAACTTCTTTAACATACCTCCTATGTGATTTATTTAAATTCATGGACACTCTCCACTGATTAATGGTCCCATATCAAGGTTCTTACATAGTGATTCATCCAGGTTTTATTAGAAGCTTGAAGAACTTGCCATATGTCCGAACAGGCTAAACATGGATATCCTAATTAGAAAGTGGAATAACTTCTTCAACATAACTCCTATGAGATTTATTCAACTTCATGGAGACTTTTCACTGA
This sequence comes from Sinapis alba, assembly GCA_012274485.2. Lineage (NCBI taxonomy): Eukaryota > Viridiplantae > Streptophyta > Magnoliopsida > Brassicales > Brassicaceae > Sinapis > Sinapis alba. The sequence goes on along the minus strand of MU107146.1, from coordinate 31,007 downwards.
TTAATGGTCACATATCAAGCTTCTTACATAGTGATTCATCCTGGTTTGATTAGAAGCTTGAAGAACTTGTCATATGTCCAAACAAGCTAAACATGGATATCCTCATTAGAAAGTGGAATAACTTCTTTAACATACCTCCTATGTGATTTATTTAACTTCATGGACACTCTCCACTGATTAATTGTCCCATATCAAGGTTTTACATAGTGATTTATCCTGTTTGATTAGAAGCTTGAAGAACTTGCTATATGTCCCAAACAGGCTAAACATAGATATCCTATTTAGAAAGTGGAATAACTCCTTTAACATACCTCCTATGGGATTTATTTAACTTCATGGACATTCTCCACTGATTAATGGTTCCAAATCAAGCTTCTTACATAGTGATTCATCCTGGTTTGTTTAGAAGCTTGAAGAACTTGCCATATGTCCAAAGAGTCCAAACATGGATATCCTGACTAGAAAGTGGAAAAACTTCTTCTTCATAACTCCTATGAGATTTATCCAACTTCATGAAAGACTCTCTACTGATTAATGGTTCCTAATCAAGCTTCTTACATAGTGATTCATCCTGGTTCGATTAGAAGGTTGAAGAACTTGCCGTATGTCAAACAGTCTAAACATGGATATCCTTATTAGAAAGTGGAATAACTTCTTCAACATAACTCCTATGAGATTTATCCAATTTCATAAAAGACTCTCCACTGATTATTGGTTCCAAATCAAGCTTCTTACATAGTGATTCATCCTGGTTTGATTAGAAGCTTGAAGAACTTGCCATATGTCCAAAAATTCTAAACATGGATATCCTCACTAGAAAGTGGAACAACTTCTTCTTCATAAATCCTATGAGATTTATCCAACTTCATGAAAGTCTCTCCACTGATTAATGGTTCCAAATCAAGCTTCTTACTTAGTGATTCATCCTGGTTTTATTAGAAGCTTGAAGATCTTGCCATATGTCCCAAACAGGCTAAACATGGATATCCTGATTAGAAAGTGGAATAACTTCTTTAACATACCTCCTATGGGATTTATTTAACTTCATGGACACTCTCCAGTGATTAATGGTTCCAAATCAAGCTTCTTACATAGTGATTCATCCTGGTTTGATTAGAAGCTTGAAGAACTTGCCATATGTCTAAACAGTCTAAACATGGATATCCTGACTAGAAAGTAGAATAACTTCTTCTTCATAACTCCTATGAGATTTATCCAACTTCATGAAATACTCTCCACTGATTAATGGTTCCAAATAAAGCTTCTTACAGACTGATTCATCCTGGTTTGATTAGAAGCTTGAAGAACTTGCCGTATGTCCAAACAATCTAAACATGGATATCCTTATTAGAAAGTGGAATAACTTCTTCAACATAACTCCTATGAGATTTATCCAATTTCATGAAAGAATCTCCACTGATTAATGGTTCCATATCAAGTTTCTTACATAGTGATTCATCCTGGTTTGATTAGAAGCATGAAGAACTTGTCATATGTTTAAACAAGCTAAACATGGATATCCTCATTAGAAAGTGGAATAACTTCTTTAACATACCTCCGATGTGATTTATTTAACTTCATAGACACTCTCCACTGATTAATGGTCCCATATCAAGCTTCTTACATAGTGATTCATCCAGGTTTGATTAGAAGCTTGAAGAACTTGCCATATGTCCAAACAGGCTAAACATGGATATCCTATTAGAAAGTGGAATAACTTCTTCAACATAACTCCTATGAGATTTATTCAACTTCATGGAGACTTTTCACTGATTAATGGTCACATATCAAGCTTCTTACATAGTGATTCATCCTGGTTTGATTAGAAGCTTGAAGAACTTGCCATATGTCCAATAACGTTAAACATGGATATCCTTATTAGAAAGTGGAATAACTTCTTCATCATAACTCCTATGAGATTTATTCGACTTCATGGAGACATTCCACTGATTAATGGTCCCATATCAAGATTCTTACATAGTGATTCATCCTGGTTTGATTAGAAGCTCGAAGATCTTGCCATATGTCCAAACATGCTAAACATGGATATCCTGATTACAAAGTGGAATAACTTCTTTAACATACCTCATCTGGGATTTATTCAACTTCATGGACACTCTCCACTGATTAATGGTTCCAAATCAAGCTTCTAACATAGTGATTCATCCTGGTTTGATTAGAAGCTTGAAGAACTTGCCATATGTCCAAACAGTCTAGACATGGATATCCTGACTAGAAAGTGGAATAACTTCTTCATTATAACTCCTATGAGATTTATCCAACTTCATGAAAGACTTTCCACTGATTAATGGTTCCAAATCAAGCTTCTTACATAGTGATTTATCCTGCTTTGATTAGAAACTTGAAGAACTTGCCGTATGTCCAAACAGTCTAAACATGGATATCATGAATAGAAAGTGGAATAACTTCTTCAACATAACTTTTATGAGATTTATCCAATTTCATGAAAGACTCTCCACTGAATAATGGTTCTAAATCAAGCTTCTTACATAGTGATTCATCCTGGTTTGATTAGAAGCTCGAAGAATTTGCCATATGTCCAAACAGGCTAAACATGGATATCCTGATTACAAAGTGGAATAACTTCTTTAACATACCTCTTATGGGATTTATTCAACTTCATGGACACTCTCCACTGATTAGTGGTTCCAAATCAAGCTTCTTACATAGTGATTCATCGTGGTTCGATTAGAAGCTTGAAGAACTTGTCGTATTTCCAAACAATCTAAACATGGATATCCTGATTAAAAGTGGAATAACTTCTTCAACATAACTCCTATAAGATTTATTCAACTTCATGAAAGACTCTCCATTGGTTAATGGTTCCAAATCAATCTTCTTACATAGTAATTCATCCTGGCTTAATTAGAAGCTTGAAGAACTTGCCATATGTCCAAACAGGCTAAACATGGATATCCTGATTACAAAGTGGAACAACTTCTTTAACATATCTCTTATGGGATTTATTCAACTTCATGGATCCTCTACACTGGTTAATGGTTCCAAATCAATCTTATTACATAGTGATTCATCCTGGTTCGATTAGAAGCTTAAAGAACTTGCCATATGTCCAATAACGCTAAACATGGATATCCTGATTAGAAAGTGGAATAACTTCTTCAACAGAACTCCTATAAGATTTATTCAACTTCATGGAAGACTCTCCACTGATTAATGGTTCCAAATCAAGCTTCTTACATAGTGATTCATCCTGGTTTGATTAGAAGCTTGAGGAACTTGCCATATGTCCAAACAGGCTAAACATGGATATCCTGATTACAAAGTGGAATAATTCTTTAACATACCTCTTATGGGATTTATTCAACTTCATGGACA